>JXCR01142789.1:186735-198846 GCA_002079205.1 Phalaenopsis hybrid cultivar | reverse complement strand
CGGGCAGGCCATCGGGCCTCTTTTTGCAAGAGAGAAGGAGGGCTAAGGAGCGGCTCCGGTCGGCCAACTTCTGGAGAGCCTCCGGCGAGCCAGAGGAGGTTCAGCGATGTCACATACCGCCGGCGAGGAGTTCGACCGTGAGCTAGGGCTCCTTTTCGCGAGACAGAGGGGTGGCGGCGGAGGTTCTGCGTGAGAATAGGGGAGAGAGAGGGAGGAAGCGATATTATATATGTTATAATATAATAATAATAATAATATTATTATTATTATTATTATTATTAATTTAATAATCATCTCCCCGCTCATTTTTAGCTAAAACGCGCCGTCATTTTGAAATGAATGTCCTCCCTAGCTAAAATCGATGTTCCGGACGCATTGGCGCAATCCATTTCGTCATTGGGGGTCGTTTGGGCTACTTTTTCGACTATCGTGTCCAAAACGATAATTTGTGCATTTTTACCCCGCCGGCGAAGCCGGAGCGAAGTGGACATCCCCGTAACTGAAATCGACATTCCGGACACAGTGGCGGGGTCCATTTCATCATTCAGGGTCATCTAGATAACTTTGCCGACGATCGGGTCAATTTGAGTCAATTTTGCGCTTGACGCGAGATAAAATATTTTTCACCCCGATTAGACTCGTTTGAGGTGCCAAATGCCGACCGGCCTTCACCTACGAGAAAGCCATAGCCTAGCAAAATGACCCTGGACACGTGCCCCTCAACACGCACCAAAAGTTCCCGGGTGAGTGCCTCGAGCCATTGGATGCTGCGGGCGAACCGCAGATCATCTTAAGCTGTGCAAGTGGACACTCTACACTCGTGACATCAAAAATTGATGCCAACACGTGTTTAATGTTGTAAATTTATCATGCATGGTATCATGTGCATAAGAATCTATGGTGTTCTTTTTTCTCTTTACTTATGCCATTATGTCATGTATATGTTGAATGTTTACACTTCAATTTGTGGGGATTTCTTTTAATCTATAATGCATGTGTTGAATCTTACCCAATTGAAATATTTTGATAAGTTTGGCATTGTTTTCCCTCTCCTCTGTCTTAATTGAAACCTAATATACATTAATCATTCTTAACCAAAAATTAAACTTCCTTAATTAAATTAATAATCCATTAATTACTTACTAATTAAACCACTAAGTAACTTAATTAAAAAATAAACAACCTAAATAAATAGTAAATCGATTAAATGAGTTGTTCATTATTTAAGGAACCCAAGTTAATCTACTTAACTCATAATTATTAAATCACCTAATTAACCTATTAATTAATTAATTATACAAATTAAAACCTTAATCATTTATTCAAATTAATATAATAAACTTAAAATATCAAAATATTTAATTAAGTCATTGAATAATTAAATAAAAAATTAATTAATCTCATCAAAACATTAATTGAATAACTAATAAAATATTTAATTAAATTACTTAAAACTTTCTTTTTAACTAAACCACATAAGGTTTTATAATTAAATAGTATACAAACTAATTAATCAAAATAGCTAAATAATTAAATTAGTAAATATTTAATTCATAAATTAAATTGATTAGTTCATGAAATTTTAATTTGGTAATTTAGATAATTAATCTATTTACCAACATTTAAATTAAATAGTTTAAATAATTAATTAAATAATTTAAAAATAGTTAACAAATAAAACACATAATTAGACCGTCAACATAACTAATTGATTAATAAAATATTTAATTAATTAAGAAACAATTAATNTTTTTATTGGTTTATTTATCTTTCAAAAAGAATATTTTATTTAAATTTCATTATCATTAAGTTTTATTGTTTTGTACTTTGTTCATCGCAATTCAAGACCAACGTATGGTTTGGTGGCTCTTGACTCATCGCTCTTGACTCATTGCATAAATGGAAATTCAAGAAATAGGCTGCATTCTAAAATAGGTTTCATTGATCTGCTCAAAACAGGTGTTACAGACTGAATACATGTTAAAAACATCAAAAGTACATCTGAAACATTTCATGTTTAACACATCTAAAACATCACATGTTGAATATATATCATAAACGCTGCTCTGACGCAGTGCAAAAGGTGAAAAAAAGAACTGTCTATCTGTCCTCTATCGGACGAGCCCCTGATCATGTTAACCTGCTAAGCCATGCTCTAGGACAAGAATTCCCTTTACGTATACTTAGAGGTGTAACCCTCTCATAGCTCATATGGGCGTAGCTCATCCAGCTCCGGATCTGATCGTAATTTGTATGACATCTTGTTGTTGTCCATCCTTCTGAAAGTTGCAGACACTCTGCGGTGTCATAACCCAGGGATGCAGTGCTTGGCGAGGTCTGCTCCATTTTCTTTAAGAATCAATACTGAACCTATCGGTAGTGGAATCTCAACAGATTATCTGAACTTTCTGTGGCCAAGAACTTCAATTTCTTTTCCGAATAGTATATTGCTCCTGCTCATGAATGAGACCGTGAAGAAAGGCCTCACGAAATCTTGATGGTCTATATGCGGGGGAATGCAGTCTTCCTCATCATAGATGTTGATGATACAACTATTTAAAATGCAATCAGCCGGCAATATACTCCATCTAACCATTCTCTTGATCATCTGTTTTATCTCGTAGGGCATGGGGTGGTCCACTTCATCATTTCTTAAGATGCCTTGGGGGATTTCCTTTTCTATTCTTAGTGAAATTATAGCAGCATCCACATTGGATGGTGATCCTGTCTTTTCCTCTCATCCATTTTCTTGGCACATAATAAGTACTTTCAATCAACATGCCAGCCTGTCCCCTATCTCTTAGATCAAATATGCAGTCTAGGATTCTTCTTTCATCACTTTTATAGAAGACTCCCATGTACAACTCTAGGCCTTCCAAAATATTGACGATATTTCCTCGAATTTCTTTGTAAAACTTGAATTCTCTCCTCTTGAGTTTTTTTATTCTTTCTAATTCCCCTGTGGGGATCCTTTGAGATTGTCAAAGCGGATTTACCATCTCCACATCTGTAGTATACCACGTATGACTTGGCTCCAAGAGTAATGGAATGTAAGGCTCGGTATCCGGGTAAATCGTCTCCTGGCGTCCCGTGTCAGTAGCTATGAATTCTTCAAATGAACTGTAGTAGTCTAAGTGTAGAACATTGCATGTCAGAAACTCCATGAACGCCCCTCCTGTCGATGACTGAATATAAAATTTTAACGTTGCACATTGGGAAACCCTTGTAAAACTCCTTCGGTACTTCAGATTGTACTTACTACATAGGGAATTCAGACTCATCCTCTGTAGCGGGCAAACTGGTGGAAGTTTTTCTCATGCAAGGGTCATAGATTTTCTCCTCAGGAATAAGGGTAAGTAAATTTTTTGCATCTTCCAGGCATCTTATTTTTTCACGTAGAAAAGCTCTGTGTCTTCACGTAAATACTGCATCTTCTGGAGCTATCCTGATTTGGTTGTATCCTGAGGATCCATCCATTAAGGAGAAAATCTCATGTGTTGAAGCAATGTCCACCATCATTTCTGGTATCAGAAACAAAAATTCATCTTTTAGACATGTTTTGTTTAAATCTCTGAAGTCGACACATACACGAATTTGTCCATTTTTCTTCTTAACTGGCACAATGTTGGCTAACCATGTGGGGTATTGCTCTTCTCTTACAAAGGTAGCGTCTATTAACTTCTTCATCTAGGCAATGACTTGCTGCTCTATTTCGAGGCGCATTCTTTTAGGAGCTTGTTTCACTGGGGTTATATCTTTTTCTACCCTGATTTTATGAACTGCAATTTCTGCTGATAGTCATGACATTTCATCATAACTACATGAGAAGCAATCTTTAAATTCTGACAGTTACTTAATCACTTCTGTAGATTCTTTATCGCCGGGTAGAGAACTTATAAATATTGGTCGGGGCTATTCTTCAGTCCTGAGATTAATTTCTTTCAATTCATCAACAATTGATTTAATTTCTTCCTCAAATTATGGCGGAGCTTCTTCTATCAGCTGATCGGTAGAGTCATCCTCCACATCAAGGCAATCCTCTTCCGATTCATTAGTAACAACCATACAAAACTCTGAATCTTTGACTGGTCCCACTGTACCAAATCTGAGACCCTCTTTTGAATTGGGAGTTTGACTATTAACATTCCATAATTTTTTAAAAAGTTGTAATTTATCTTTTGACATTTATTTTGGCAATTATCCTTGTTGAATCATACACAAGGAGAAAAGTAACCAAAAAGGTAATTCCATTAATTCATTAGGATTCTCATCCAAATTTACCTAATTTTCAAGATTAGTAGAAGTAGAAGCACGGTAAAACTTAATCGGCTTTGAACTAGCTCTACGGACTTCTTTGACCTCTGGACTCTCAACCTTTTGAGGGTAGATTGGAGTAAGGGACATGAAATTCACATAGTGGTTGATCCAATCATACATTGTCTCATATTCACTTTTCTCCACATCTTCCAAGGATATCTCGTACTGTAGTTTCTTCTATTTTATCATCATCATTTCTTCCTTGGAGCTTTCTTCATCATCAATATGGATGGTCGGCTTAGTCCATTTAGCAATTATATTGGCTCTTCATTGTCCACGTCGCCGGACTCGACCTTAGGTGTGCGAACAAAAAGAATCCACACCAACTTGTCGCAAGGGAGGGGTGGAAGATTGCTGAAGCGGAGTTAAATGACCTCTTTTTTGTGATTTTTCTGAGTCTTGTACTTCCTTTGCTAGAAATTTGTGAGAGAAGATGGTTTTCTTTAGAGGCGCGTAGTAGGTAGCATCTTCATGAATGCCAACTTCATGAACTGAGGACGGTTACAAATCTCCCTTGATGCAATGCTCTTGTCCTTCCTTGTAATATTTAATGCATTGTTGTATAGAAGATGGAACCATGTTGTGTTCGTGAATCCAGGGTCATCCGAGTAGAGCTTTAAAAGAGGTCTCAGCATCAATGATATGGAACTTGACAGTTTTTACTAATTCTCCAACTTTCATAAGCAATGTAGTCGATCCAAGGGCTCTTTCTTCCTTCTGGTTGAATCCTCTTAGCATCATTTTATTGGTCGTAACCTCATGAGCTTTAATGTCGAAATAGGCCATTGTCCATAGACTCATCAAGTTGAGTGATGCTCCAGGATCTACTAAGACTCTGGACAGTACTAATCTGTCGATGTTAACGAAGATATAGAGCGGTCAGTTGTAGTAAGCGATACCAAGTAGCAAGTCTTCATCTGTAAAGGTTACCCCAGACTGTTCTTTTAATGTGCAAACTTCATCTCAGGACGTGCTGGCCAATTGAGCTAAGTAGATCTCTGGGTCAAGCAAAGCTGTAACCAGAGACTCCCTTATCTCCTTTGAAAGGATTAGAGTGTCATAGATGCTTAGTTTGGCCAGCAACTTCCTAAGATGAGCTAGCACGTTATAATCCACTTTATAAAATCCTCCAACCTTTACTTGGTTATGTGTTTCTTCCACTAGCGGTGGTGGAGGTAATTCTTCTTGGGTTACAATCTGCTTTCCTTTATCTGTCAGAGCTGTTCTCGGGGGTAATACCTTTCTGCTCCTTAAGTTTACTTATGTAATTTCTTCTTCTTCTTGTAATATTATAGGTGAATTTTCTGTTGCTTCTTCTTTGAAAAAATCCAAGTTTATGGCGAGTGGTGTGCCATGACACTCGAGGACTGGTTCCTCACTTTTGATGCCATCGTAACCGGTATCGTCGATGTCTTCTTCAACCTTGTTAACAGGTTCATCTGACTCAAGTACAATTTAAGAAATTAGTTTGGAATCAATATCGAGGTTAGATTGAGCAAAATCAGTTACATCATCACTAGAAACAGTTAAAACGTAGCCGAAATTGTAATCATTATATTCATAATACCTCGGTGAGGCGAAAAGATAATCATACATGGTCAGGGGTTCGAGGATTTTTTTCTCTAAATCCGATACAACCAATCTAAAAGAGGTAGCCCCCATCCTACCCTCTGTGTTATCGATCTTCATGTCCTCTATTATTTTCTTTGTCTTGTTGTAGCGATTTCTTTGACAAATTTCTATTTTAGGTTGAACAGGTTGTAGCTCTGAACAACTGCTGAAGCGGTTTGAATATGATTTAGTATCTTCTTGGATGACTTGTTTCAAACTGTACTCCATCCATCTTCCTCTGAATACAAATCTATCGAAGCGATTGTCTCGGTCAAACTCATATTTATGGAACCTTTTTCATGCTCTTTTAAATATTCTCTTAGGATTGTTATATTCCCTTCTTTAAGGCTCTTCTCGAGCCAATCCTTAAAGACGAAACAATCCTCTATAATGTGTTCAAGCATCCTGTGATACGGGCAATAATTAGGTTGATCCCTTTTGTCGACCTCTTCAGGTTTCATTGGATCTGGTAACCTTAACTCAGACTTCTTCATTAAACTTTTGAATATCTTGGAAAACACTTCGGATTTGAAGGAATACATCATTTTCTTCCGTTTAGACATGGATGAACCTCTTATATTCTCTGCTCGGTATTATCCTCCCCGATGCGATTGCTAGCTAGACTGACCATACTGTTGTGTATATTGTTGGGCATGTTGCAATGAAGACTGAGAATCCTGCAAGAATTTTCTGCATGTATCATCGTTAGCTGTGCTACTGTCCCGAAGTTCTTCTTGAATAATTGGGTTGTTCTAGTATTTTCAGATTTCTTATGGGAATCCATATGCTTAACTTCCTCTTGCAGATTGTTAGTTTTGCTGAGTAGCTTCTCTAAGGATCTAATGGTGAGTCCCTTGAGCATGAAAGCTACTGTCCCATGAATAATTTTGAGTAAGATCTCAATTGCATGATATTCTTGTAGCTGTGATTCACATTTCATGCTAAGGTTTCTCCACCTCAAGATGTAATCTACAAGGGTCTCATTAGGCTTTTGCTTCTCCATTATGAGATCTCCAATAGAAACATGATGCTGTGCTCCAACAAATCTCTTTACGAACAACTATTCTGATTTGACAAATGTCTTGACTGATCCATTGGGTAGTTCGACATACCAATCAAAAGTCAACCCTGACAGGTTGTTGACAAACTGTCGAAAGAGTAAAGCTTTGTTTCCTCTTGTGTTTCCAAAACTAGTTCAGAAATATTCTATATGCTGTCTGGGATTTTCAGTCTCATCAAATATCTTAAAGTTTGGTGACAAAAATTCTTGAGGTAGGGTACGCCATCAAACTCTTCCGGGTAGGGTCTACGCTTTAAAATCAATGCAACACTCTTAGATTAGGCTATGGCCTCCTGAACTTGTTCGACCATCTGTTTGAATTCCTTTTCTGGTATAGCACTTGATGAAGAATCCTTCTTTTGTTGATCATCTCTATTTGCTGAGGTAACTTCCCTCCTTTCATCGGTGTTATATATAATCTCTGGCTGATTAACTTCTAGAGAAGCTAATTGTTGGGGTTGAGACTGTCCCTGAACTGTAGCCATGGTGGCCATGACAGTGGCCATCTCTTCCATTCTTTTCTCCATTTGGCTGATTTGCTCATCCCTTTAAAAAATAGCCCTATGCTACTCATCTACGACATTATCTTTGATGAGAGGTTGAGCGTCCCGCACAGATGCAGTAGCTCTAGTTTCGATGACATGAATGCCCATGAAGTCTTCCTCAAGGTAATCGTTAAAGTCAAAATCTTCGTCATCCTTGTCATCAACAGAAACTCCATGTTCTTGTGCTAACTCAGAAATCTCAATCCTGAACTTCTTAATATTTTCTTGGATTATTGATTCTTGTATCGCTTTAAGATCTGGAGGACTCTGTTGAACATCCTCTACTTGCTCATCCATCTCGCTGGCAATAGCTGCGATAATGTAAGATATTTCACACCCTTGCTTCATTCCATGATCCTACCCTACGGGCTCACTGAATTGTATTGGTACGTCGACGTTAGGTATCCACACCTTTTTCTTTGGCGCATATGTCTTGAAATGGGGTTTCTCAACATCAGCACGTCGAGGTGCATACCAAGTACTATAATAGGTAACTTGTTCATCTTTTCCTTTAGAATTCCATAATGAGTGATTGGCAGTATCCTCGGACCCAAACGTGATTGAACTGGTCGACGACCTGTGGGTCTTCTAGTAGCAACAGTAGTAGAATCGATGGTGGCAACAATAGTATCAACCCAACTTCCCAAATGAAATCTGACGGGAATGTGTGCTGGTAAAGTTTCAGTTGGTGTCTGAGACCGTCTGGCAGATCTGACGTCACTTAGAATCTCTTTCTTCATGTGAGGGGATACTGTACATCCCACTCATTTAAGTAATTCACTGATGGAATCACTTTCCTTGGCAGCTAGTCTCTGGAACACTGTACTAACTCGGGTGATAGGAGTGGGTTCTTGCTTTCCCCACCATGTCCATGAGGTGACGGTAAGGTAGCGACAATCTTTAGGATACTCTTGTCCCCATCAGTTTCCATTAAGGGATGGAACCTACTCCCTCGCAGAAGCGGATAGGTTTTTAGTAGCCTTGGTTCCTCCTGATGAGGAATTCCATCAACAGATATTTCTTCAGAGATCTAGGCTTTAGTAGCCTTCCAAATTTTTTGGCTGTGGTTCCTTCTTTGAGTTTGGGTTAACGGTGCAGCCCTTAAACTTGATCCAATTTCAAATACTGACGGCGGAACAACCAATCCTTCAGTCGGGTCTTCGACGATCATAACCTCTTTCCCTTAGCAGAAATGGGAGCAACAGGCTTAGTAGGTACCATGGTGGCAGTAGTCTTTACCTCTTGTAAGAAGGGAAATCCTATGGATAGTTCAATTTGAACTCAATAGACGATTCCTGAGCTTCTAGAGCAACAACTTTCATTATAAAGAAGGGAGCTTTCCCGAGGATGACCTTAAGATCTTCAAACCTAGCTCCAAACTCGATGGTGGGGGCGACGTAGCGGGCATCACGGCTCGTCGACAGATTGCACGAGAAAGTGACCTTTGGGAATGCCATTGCAGCAGCTTCAAAAAGAAAGCTCTGAGGTTATTTATTTGGCCAATACCTTGAAACTCAAGCGCGAGCACTGAAAATTAATAAAGGTCGATATGTAGACTAGGTAAGTCTTTATTTAGTTTGTGGAGATTTTAAACTTTAGTAAAAATAGTTTAAAAGTAGAAAATTTTAATTAATATAAGAAAAGTTAAAGAGCAAGCACAACACAACACAATTCGATTTAATTTGTAAAATAGCAAACCAAACTCAAAAGGAAAAAATGAAGTTCAGGACCCAGTGCGGGGCCCAGTGTGGGACCCTGTGTGGGACCAACTTTATAATGCACAATGTCCGGGGAACAAGTCCACCAACACACCTTTTGTGGGTCTGACCCCACACAAAGATTAAAAAAACTAATGAACTCCTGAACCTCTCTATTCAAAGGTGATTGAATAGATGGTTCTAAAGTTCGAAAGAGTTGACCGTACTTTCCCAAGAAATAAATGGGTAAAGTATGTCAATGAAAGAAAGGTAATTTGGACCTTAAGGGATATTGACACATTACTGATGTATGAAGACAACATTCCCCGATTTAAATGGAGAGAGAAGCTTATCCTAGCAGAGTTTCCAGAAGCTGTCGGCACTATTTTGGTTGAGGAGTTGCCCGTTGGAAGCTGTCGGTCGCTGAAATCGAAATCTTGTTGCCCGCTTTGGAAAGGCATTTTTAAATTACATATATATATAAGTTTATAAAAATATGAAATTAAGTAGATTCCATGTCTTTCATAGTTTAAATGAAAGAGCACTACACCTCAAGCCACTTATTTATCCCAAAAGATAAACACAAGACTTGAGGGAGAGACTCGATCAAATAAACTAAGAAAAATATGACATCCGTTTAGTCTGTGAAAATAATTTTATTATAAGCTGATAAGTTTCCCTATTTAATATGAAAAATTAAATAGGGTTTATATTAAGCTGGGTTCGGAAAAGCTTTGTATAAGGGTAAGCTCCTGTAGTTAATTACATCTTAGATGATCGAAGTAGCCTATAAAAAATCTAGATAAAAATCAAGAATATTATCTTCGAAGAATTCAAAGGATATGACTTTTCAACAAGATCAGACAAAGAGGTGTGAAAGGGGGATGACTCAAATTTGGAACACATGTTGTAGATTTCAAAAAAGGAGAGACTAGAGGATGTCATGGATTCCGAGGAGAACCTCGGTGACTTCCCAAGCTACCCTAAGGTTTGACTTCAGTTTAGGGGAGAAATATTTAAATATTTCATCCTATCAATTTTATTAATTAGGGCTTACATTCATGTGAAACAATCACACAAATAGCCTGGAAGATGTGAAGATTTAGGAAGTGACGAACTACAACCTCAGAGTTCTAAAACGAGTTAGTGCTTATATTGGGAGCAGTTCTATAGCCTAAAGATAAGTGGATGATTCATTTTGCACTAGACGAAAAACCTCGAAATCCTATGGCTTGTTGTTTAATTCTAAGGAAATAATGGTTTAGCTGGTGTAGACATGTTTTGCTGTTGAAGATGGACGTGCTGCCCAAAATGCTAGCTCCAAGCTCCTCGTCATGGCGAGTTTAAGTTTTCTAATGTGTCAAGTCATGATGTGAAATCAAATGTCCCTAAGGGTCATGGTTCGTAAAATATTATGAAGCATGTTAAAGTTGATTAGAACGACACCCCATAGGATCATACGGTTCCCTCGTTCCGGTACTACTATTTTCTTTTGGATTCACTTAGTCCAAATGAGCTTACTAAACTCAACACAAAGAGTTTCATATATTCATTTAGACTGTGGGAAATCTCATTAACAACAGTAGGTTACCTCCTCCGAGGCATTCCTGATCATCCGATAGAGACATCCAATTTAGTTACAGTTTTTGTTTTTTGATGTTTGTGATTAAATTTAGAGTTATCATATATTTTGAATGTTATGGCGATAAATTTTATCTTGTTTAATTTTTAAATTTTTGTTTTGGTTTTGCAGCTATCCTAACAGTTTCAGTTTTCATGTAGGGTGACATTGTTGTTTAACATGCAATTTTTAAGTAAGAAGCACAGAAAGGTAAACGCAGTAATTTAAAAGGCGTACCTGTTGATTTTTCTCGTTCCTCCACCTGAAAGGTTACTACTTGCAAGACATGTATATAATTTTGTAAAAAAATTAAATTACAGGAGTAGATGAAGGTATAGCTAACAAACCCTAAAGGCATGACTTCATTGTGCCCCCAAAGTTCATAGTGGATGATTCTAGAACAAAATATGGTAAGTTCAACTTATCCTTCGAAATATACAAAAGATTTCAAAGTGCTTAGGGTATGACCCTGAACTACTTTGAGGATCACTTGAATTATTTTGAGTTCATTTTTGAACTTATCATATTGTTTCATTAATCATCCGAAGTTAGAGTGCGACTACGTCGTAGCCTAGTGAAACTTGAAAATTTTATTATCTCAAGGATATGTTACTTAATCAATTTGATACTTTACTTTAAAGATTATATGGTTGAATGCTCCTGAGGCATGCTCAAGTCATTAAAGATTTAATGCCCATCACAAATGGGCTTGGTTTGTTTAAAAGGTGTTAATCCCCAATCGTATTATCTTTTAGATCCAATCAATTGAGTTTGGACATCAAGCCTAGGCACTATTAAGCCCTTAACAATCATAATGGGAAAAAATTTTTGTGGTTAGAATTTTGACTTAAGTGACATATATTCTTATTGAAAGATCACATCATCATCAATTTTAGGCTTAAGATAAGTGAATTATCATCTACCTGGCTTAAGCCCATCACTTAAGAATCATTTAATCTTAATTGGCTTCCAAGTTATGATGATTAGGGAAATTATGATTTTGTTGATATTGTGAAAATGTGGTAAGTGAGTTTCTACCTTTAACCCATTACATTTCAATCATCCAATATGTTGATTAACGATCAAATTTCTCATCCCTAAGGGTTAATCTTAAATTTTGATTAAGGCACCAAAGCCCAAAATTACTATCCTGCCCTTGGGGCTCTTCATCTTATAATTTTTCAAGCAAAATTACAATAGCTTTGAAAATATTTGAGTATCCCATTCATGGATTAATTAAAATATCAGGGGGGGGGGGGG
>JXCR01142789.1:163780-186705 GCA_002079205.1 Phalaenopsis hybrid cultivar | reverse complement strand
AGGGGGGGGGGGGGAAAGTGATTTTTCAACATTTAATTTAATTTAAAATAATTATTTTAACCCCAAAATAGGATATTTTAATGCTAATTTAATTATCTAAACAAAATGAAGTTTTAATTTATGGGAAAATTATTGAAGGTTTTCCTAGGTCAGAAGAATACTTAGACAAAATTTCATGATTTTTTACATAATATTGTAATTATTATAATCATTTAAAGATCATTTTTAATTATTATTTAAATACAAAAATATGTTTTAATCTTTAAAAATCACTTTTAAATTTTTATTAAACCCTCATAAGTCCAAGAAACTCAAAGGAACAAATTTTTGTATTTTTATGATTTATTATGAATTTATTGTAATTATTTTAATGGAAAATCAAGGAAAATACATTTTAGGCCTCTAGAAATTTATTTTTAATCTAGAGAAACCAGGAAAAATATTTTAAGGAGTCCTATATAATCAAGGAACAATTGCACAGTTTTTGAACTATTTTTTATATTTTTTAAAAATTTTGATTATTTTAATTATTTTTAATTCAAAATATACTTTAAAATTAAAATATTTTCACAAAAATAGATTTTATTTTTATTAAATGCCCCTTATCACAAGGAACATAGAAAACTATTTTTCATAAATTTTCTAAGCTTATTTAATTTAATATAATTTATTTTGTGCAAAAATACTATTTTAACTTATAAAATCCACTTTAATGGCCAAATCAACTTAAATAAATTTGAAATTTTTACAGTGAGTTGAAATAATTTTTGTGAACAATGTGGAATTGATTTTATCAATTTTTTATTTATATTTAATTTAAATAAATTAATACCAGGTAATAATGTTTAATTAGTAACATAAATACAAAAAAAATATTCAAATAATCACAAAATTTTTTCGTAAGCTTCTCTAACAACAGGAAACCAAAAAAAATTGATCTCATAATTTTATGAGGAGTATTTTAATTTATATGGTTAAATAAAGCCAAGGTAGCCATTTAGGCTTTAAAATTAGGGTTAGAAGCACGAAGGTGCTTTCTAACTTTAGAAAAATCAGAGGAGGTGCCCTCTATGATGAGGAATCAACCCTAAAAATTTCAAGCCATGGTGATTAGTATTTAATCATAATGAATTAAAAAACCTCAGAGAGTATTTAATTAATTAAAAATCATATACTTGGAAAATATTTTTTATTTTTCTTCCAAACTATTGTCCTCTGTTAACTGAGCAAGAGGGTATTTTTAGTTTATTTTTATGATTTTTCTAGAGAAAGATATGAATTTTTGAAGATGAGGCACTCAAATAAATCCAAAAAATCCATATTTTTCTACTTAAATACGTGACACCACCTCATCCTACGACAGCTCTGAGCTCACATGTGGCACTCTGCCATTTGATGCCACCATTCACCTCAGCTACCACACGACCCACCTTTTCGTACCAAAGGTTCATCCGCCTCGATTTCCTCCGTCCATCCAATATATGCACGATCAAATGGCTCTCAGTCATCGTCCCTAAGTGAGCTAACCCGTAAACTGTTCACACTAAAACCTTAAGATTTTCTTTTAGATTCAACCAAATCACATTGGGTTTATTTTTAAAGCTTCATCTACTCAACACACGTCTATCCAAACGGTTGTTCAAGCATGAAATCAAGCCATTACACATGGAGAATCAAAAGAAGCTTAGGTTAAAGTTAGAGCTCAATGCCTTTGTCTGAGAGGGGAGACCTCAATCAGATAGTTGTGGTAGCTTCAATTGGGTCCAAAAAACCTCCATATAAAGTCTCAAGCTCTGGTGAATTGTCTAGCTATGATTTCGATCAATGTAGATTTCAGGTGTTGGTCTAGAGCTATGCTAGAGGCTATTTGAGAGGGGGCTTTTGTGTGGAATCAACTTCTCGCACTGTGAGGATGGTGTGTACACAATTAACTTAAGTTTGGTGGACTATGGAGGTGTGGGGAGCTCTGTCCTAATTTTAGGGAAAATTTCATTGATGAAATTTGCCCTAAATGATGGCTGTGAATGGCTGAGAGAAAGGGGATTGCACTTAGGATGGTTTGGAGAGGCTCTGGAGATATTTTCGTAGAGTTTCCCCAAGGATTTTTGCACACCTCTCTTTAGCCATGGAGGGGTCAATTTAAAGCCATGGCTGCTTGGTGAAGCTCAGGGGAGTTTGATGGGTACAAAAGCTTGCTGATGTGGAGGGAAAAAAAGCTCAAGTGGCTAATTGGACTTAGCCAACTCAGAGGGGTTTAATTTTGAGTTTTGGCTAATAGGGCCACCTTTGGGCTGGTTGTTTCCAATGTTTGAGGTGGTGGCTGGCCAGTGTATGATCACTTTTTGGCTCAGGGAGGCCAGGGGGTGCTTAATGATGTTTAACTCTTAATGGTATGACATGATGGAAAAGATATTTTAGCTTAGACCAAAAAATTGGTTGAGATCCCTTAATTTAGGGAACCATTGGTCCATATCCCACCTTGGCTGGTTTAGGTGGGTATAGGCTGGTCACTAGGGTGTACTTGGTGGCTGTGGTGTCATTAATTTGGTCATTTGAGCATGACTAATTCAATTTTGGTGAAGGTGTTCAATTTGGGTCAAATTGGCCTAAAGTTGGGTTTGGGTTAGGCTAACCATGACATTGAGCCCAATTGATTGATTAATTTGTTGTAGATGATTTTAGTGAAGGGTTTAGAAAAGTTTTTAAGCAATTTTGAATTGATTTGGAGGTTCAATTTGAGGGATTTTGGGCATGTGGTCAATTTAAGGGTGTTGGGTTAGACTTGGGCTTAGGTTGGGCTAGATTTGGGTTGAGTCCAAATTGATGGTTGAAAATGGTCTAGGGGAATATCATGAATAATTTTTAAAATCAATTGGGTGTCAATTTTGTGGTTTGGGCATTCAATTAGGTGACATTTGGAGACTTGGATTGGGGAAAATTTTGGGATTTTGCATTTGGGTTAAAAATTGAGTGGAGTTAAAGTTTGAGAAAAAATAATTGAGGGTTCAATTTGGTATGTAAAAGTGTTTTGAAGAGTTTAGGATCCAAATTGAGGTAATTGAGTGGGCCATGGGGTCGAATTGAGTGAGATTGGGTCATATGGTTAAAATTGGGGGTTTTAGTTTGGATCAAAATTGAGCTTAAGGAATGGGCTAATTAAGCTTGGATTTGGTGTGAAATGATCATAGCCATGATGAATTTGAGTTTAGAATTGAAATTGGGAGAGATTGGGGTCAAATTGATGGACATTTAGGGTGAATTTGGGGAAATTGGGCCCTTAAGGGCAATTTGGGGCTTTTGGTCAAAACAGGTCAAATTGGGCTCAATGGGAGGGTCCCAATTAGTTTTGAAGACATTTGAGATGATTTTGGAGATTTTGGGAAAGTTTGGGTAATCAAGAACATTTTTGTAATTTTAGCCAATTTGGGGGTATTTTGGTAATTTTGGCAAATTTGGGTGATTTTGGGAAATTCGAGTATTTTAAAATGTTTTGAAATAATTTTTTAACATATTTGGGCATTTTAGGTGAAATTGAGAATTTTTGCCAAATTTAGGGTTTAGGGGTGTTTATGTAATTTGGGTAGATTTGGGGCGCCAAAAGGCTAAGTTGGATATTTTGGTAAAATTGAGGCGCCAATCACCCTGTTTGAGTCATGGAATGATGGAATCCTCTACTTTGGGTCCTTCAAGTACTGGTCATAACTAGACCTTAGCCTAAGGCTAGTGGGTCTAGGGGACCATCTACATGAGTCTCCCAAAGATCAAGGGATCAAAGTTAACAAAATTTAGGTTTAGTATTGTGAGTTAAAGTGAGTGAAAGTAAGTGAAAGTTAGTGAACCAGCTCCAGATCAACACCCAGGGTCAACCTTAAGATTAAGCAGTCTTATGGGGACGCACCTTGAGCTCTCCCATATTGACCCCACCTACTAACTACTAGAGGTTAAGACCAATATGTGGAACTTCAAGTTGAAAAGAAAATGGTTTAGAGTTTCTAATGGTGAGGGTTTCTTTTTCTAGTCCTCTAGGAATAGTCAACAAGAAAGTTCTATGGCTAGACCCTAGACTACTAATGAAAAAAACTAAACCTCAACCAAAAGTGAGGTCTACAATAACTAACACAATATATTTTAATTTGGTACTTGGAGTCTATTATAGAGAAAATCTTTATTTTTCTGTGGAGTAAGTCCTGCAATGTCATTTTAGAAAAAAATATTAATAAGTATTATAGTTATATACAATATGGGTGATAGATACCCCCATAATTGTCGGTCGCCAAATTAGGAAGAAGATATTTGATCTAATATAGTATATATTATTTTTTGAAAGTAATATTTTAATTTTAAAAACACGAGACCGAATCAATCCCATATAAACAATAATTTAAATAAGCGAGCACAATACCATAAGTGATATTTCTATCCCGAGGAATAAACATATTACTTACTAGTATGACTTGATTAATTAAACTAAATAATTTATGACATCCATTTTTGTCTGCGAAACCATTTATGTTGATCGACAAGTTCCAGTATATATTATAAAAGATTAGATAGAATTTATATTAAGTTGGGTTCTTAATTTTTCTTATAAGGGCAAATCCCTATAGTTAATTACATTTTAAATGACTAAGGTCACCTACAAAACTCTTGATTTAGATAAAAAAAATATTATCTTCAAGAATTTCAAAGGGTAGGACATTTCAAAAATCAGACCAAGGAGTGTCAAATGGGAAATAATCAAATTTGGAACATTATTATGAAATCCAAAGGGAGAAAACTAGGAGTTCTCACTGATCTTGAGGAGAACCTCAATGACTTCCCAAGCTATCATATGGTTTGCTTCAATTTTGGGAAGGAAAATATTGAATGTTTCATCTTGACAATTATTATTATTTAGGGATTACATTTTCATGAAGTAATCATACAAAAAGCTTGGAAGATAGGGCGATTTATGTGGTAACAAACGACAAGCTCGGATCCTAAAACGAGTTAGGGCTTAAATTGCACAACAAAATTGTGTAAAGGCTTAAAGATAAGGTGAGGATTTATGCTGCACTAAGCAAACGACCTAAAAATCTTATGGGTTATTTTGTTACATTCTAAAGAAGAGATTATTGTTGTAGATCCATCTATCATGCTGCCCATGGTACTAGCTCCAAGCTCCTCATCGAAGTAGCAATTCTAAAGTCTAGGGTTCAAAGGTTTAAATGACAAGTATATTCAGTCAATATAAGAGGCAGAAGTGTTAAAGTTGATTAGAGTGACACTGGTTAGGATCCCACAGTTCCCTTATTATTGTACCACTATTTTCTTTTGAATTTATTTAGCTTAAACAAGTTTTTAAGCTCATTTAAACTAAGGAGATCTCGTTAGCAATCGTGGGCTACCTCATCCGAGAGACTCTAGTAAATTCAAAAGGACGTGTTATTAAATTGTTGTTTGGTTGTTTAGGTTTGAAGAATGCTATTTAGTTTTGAAAAATGGTTTTGTAATGTTTAAATTTTAAAAAAGTTTTTGTAATTAAAGCATGTACAAGTATAAAATTCAGCAAAGGAAATTGCATTGCAAAAATGTAAATGCGTAACTTTCATCTTCTCATGCTCTCGCTGAAATGTCATAACTTACTTCACATATATATAATCTTGCAGGAAATTTAAATAAATGGCAGGAAAAGAAAGTAAGAGAATAAGTTGAAGGTATATGTACCGAGTCCTAGGCCATAACTTGGTGGGTCCTTAAGGGTTTTAATGAATGATTTTCTTGAACAAAGAATAATAAGTGCAATTGTCCTTCAAAGTATCCAAAAGATTCTAAAATGTTCAGGGCATAACACTGAATAACTTTTAAAATCCTTTGAAATATTTTGAGCTCATTTGATCTTACTATATTGTTTGATTAATCATCCAAATTAAGATTTAGTTTCAATAAATTAATACACGCTATGCTTAGTGTACCTTGATATTTTAATTATCCCAAGAGTGGAGTAATCAGACAATCACTTAATATTTTGTTTGATAGTTATGTGAGTGAATGCCCCAAGAGACAAACTCAAAGTCATTAACAATTTTATGCCCTTGATTAAAGTTGGGCTTGTAGTGTTTTCAAAATGTTCATAATTAGTTATCTTATCTTTTTTAAACCTCATTAAACAGTCATGGATTAAGCCTAGTTCACAACTAAGCCCACAACAATTCCATGGGTAAATTTTTATTTTTACGAAAGTTACATCAAATAAAATCCAATTCTCATCAAAGGATCACACTATCATAGAATCACCAATTAGAGGCTTCAAATGAGTGAATTATTATCTTTCTAACTTAAGCCCACAACTTAGTAACATCCAACTAAATTAACCTCCAAATCATAACAATTTATAAAATTACAATTCTAATCTTATTAGGAAAATGTGGTAAATTGGTTTCTACCTCTTAACTCATTATATTTCAAACATCCAAAAGAGCTCACTATGCTTAAAATTACCCATTTACTCTTTTGGTTAATCCTAAATTTTAATGCCTTAATTAAATTCAAATATAACTAAAAAAAAATTAAAAAATAGACTTTAGAGCTCAAACTAATTCAAATGAGTTTCAAATTTTAACTATGAGTTAAAATAATCATTATTTACAGCATGAAATTATTTTTGTTGATTTTTGAATATTATTTTTAATCTTTTTAATTTTAGTAAATGTTTATGATTTAATTAACCATAGTAATTTACGTTGACATTTAAACATAATTTATTTTTTTCCTAGAGTTCTATGATCAAAGAAAACTTACCAAAATAAGTCCCATATTTTTCTGATTTATATTTTAATTTATATATTTTTTTAAAGTAAAAATAGACAACTAGCTTGAAAATTGGGGTTTCAAAGCTAGAGATGCTCTCTAACTTTCGAAAAATTAGAGAAAATATCTATTAACATGAGGAATCAACTCCTAAAATTTCAAGTCATGGTCATTGTGCCTTTCAAAGTCCACAATGGTCTCTAGTTTATTCTTGTTGATGACATGTTATCTAGATTACTTGAAAATAATATTTCCCGTTGATTTCATTCAATGTGCCAGAACTTTTATTTCTAGGGCGATTACTTATTCAATTGAGATTAATTTATTAGCCTCTCTTGTTTTAAATGTGACACTGTTCTTTTAATAAGAGTTTACTAATTAGCTGTTGGGACGTTGGCATAAAGCCTGATTTGGACAAAAACTCTTTTGGATTTCTTCAAGATGCATGGTTTTTCTTTTTATTTCAGGCCTCCTGGAATTCACTTTTTGCATGGTTCTTAGTATTTGCTTGTTTTCCTAAGTTGTAATGCTTTCTCACCAGGCGGAAATATTCATGCTGTAAATCTTTTTTTAATAAGAAGTTAACATTATAAATACTTTATTGAAAATTACCTGAATTAATTTACATCCATAAATTTATAATTAACGACACAAAATACGTTATAAGAAAGTGAGAATTTAACGTAAGTTATAATTTTCTTAACAGACAACTTTCTATCGTTAACGTAAAAGAATGGCGTCGTTAACGTACATGAATGCTGCATTTATATATAACTAACCAAAAATATTACTTTTGTTATGATTTTTTTTTTTTTATCAAATAAAAGTCAGATTAATTAAACAATATAAATTATTGATTGATAAACATGTTAATGAAATAATTTAATTTCGTTAACTGAGACATTTAAAGAAAGTATGCAACTTTCGCTAAAAATGATAAACTCAAGCTCTACAATTTTTTGGTTAAGGAAATTTATTTTTGAATGAAAATAGAGTTGATAGTAGAATAACAATAATATTTTATTTATCATAATTATTGATAAGCTATTAAAATTTTTATCATTTAGCACGAATCTCGAAACATAATTTTGACCCATAAACATTTAAACAAATTAAAAATCATTAAAAACTTTGATTTCAGTCAGCTTACATTCAAACTGACCGGCTAGATCATACAAACATAATAACACTAAAATTGACACAATCTGAATCAAACGAAGCCGGGTTCAAGCCATTAAACCACATTAGAAAATTTTGGGTTGCTAATTAGAAGGTCAAACAAATTCCAAATTTGACAAGCATATAATCAAATTGTCCGTCTCAACAAGATGAATCCAATGAACCTAAGAATACTCAATTCCAACATCAGTATGACACATAATTGTTTACCAAAAGCCATATAATCATGGGAATTTTTCTGGATAATTCGATGGAGTGATCCGTTTACATGAGAGGTGACTCCCATAATATATGAATAGAGTCCTACCTCCTTCATAAAAGGTGTTCGAAAGACAAAATTAGAGACCAAGGGCTAGACCACAAAGAGAATGAGGAGAATTTGAGAGTAGTTCTAGATTTGAAGACACGAGAAGCACATTTTTGCTTCTATAGTTGTCGACCAACATCCATGACTGCTAGCCGACAACGATCAACCACCCCTTGATCATTGTAATGAAGCACCTTACAAGTAACAACATAGGTTATGAAATAACCAAACATCTTACGGAGCACCGTGATGGCCCACATGGTGTAATGAAGCACCACCAAATGGTGTAACAATGCATTTAAAATTTTGATGTAATGGCACATCTTGAATCTAGTGTAATAACTGCTTTCATTGCAACCCTCAGCCTGGTCTCAATGGCATACAAATGTTATTGTGGCTTGCCACTTTGACCTACACGACCAGCTATAGCCTATGTGACCAACAATAACCTATATGGTTCACAACTAATGTAGCTCCCAACTTTGATCTTAGTTTCATACAAATATTATTGTGACTAACCATTATGGCCTATGTGACCTATTATGGACTATGTGGCTCACAACTCACGCATATCCCTACTCTGGCATCTATGTCCTACCGATGTTATTGCAACTCCTAACTACAACCTCTATGGCCTACAAACGTTGTTGCTGCTCACCAACATAGCCTAGTGACCAACATACGTGGCTCATAACTCATGCAACAACCAAATCATTTCTAACTCATGGCAACCAATTCATGTCTCTATGGCTTACAAATATTATTGCAACTCACAATTACGGCCTATGTGGCTCACAGCTCATGCAACTTCCAACTCTGTCCTCTAATGGCCTATGAATATTAATATAGATCTAAATACTAGCCTCTACGGCCTACAAACATTACTACAATTCCTAACATTAACCTCTATGAACGACAAATATTATTGCAGCTCACCACTATAGCCTATGAGAACAACTACGACCTACGTGTCTCATAACTCACATAGCTCCTAACTACAGACTCTATGGCTCACGAACATCACAAAAGCTCATCATTATGGTCTATGTGACCAACTAAGGTGTATGTGTTCCTTAGCTCTTTCACCTCCCAACTCTTGCCTATATAGCCTACAAACATTATCACAGCTCATTATTAAGTCATATGTGACCAACTACGTATTCCATGATTAATAGCTCATGCAACTCCCATGTCTAACCTTCATTGCCTACTTACAATATTGCGGCTCATCACCACTACCTAAGTGACCAACTAAAAGCTTCATGGTACCCACCTCATGTAGCTCCTAACACCAGTCTCTATGGTCTACAAACTTTATTGTGGCTCACCACTATGACCCATGTGTTAGAACATCCAGGGAATCTCAATAGCCCCAAAGTTAAGAAAAGAAAATTGTAATCCCTATGACCTTATGTAGGTAGAATTCATGGAAGCGGGACTTACACCTACTAAAAAGGTGGCATGGAAGCCATTAGAATGAAGGAGAAGATAGATGTTTAACTACAAAGTCCAATAATTCCATAAAGGAGTTATACCTCGTATGGGTCAAGGATCTAACAACTTAATCTTTCTAGATGAACACTTACGTAAAAAAAATTATGTTTGGTTAGTTAGGTTGAAGAAGCACATGAATTTCTATGCAAAACATGTAGAAATAATGAACTTATCTAAACTAGTCCTAAGTGTGAAGGCCTTATTAATATGACTTGGGTTATAGTGATGCATACAAAACCACTTTAAAATAGGCTATGCAGAAAAGTAAGTATTGATTTTAAAAATGTTGTTATTTTAATCCTAAATTTTTATTGATCATATTCTGTTATGATTGGGATTTTATAGAAAAGATTTTTTGAACCTTAAAGTGCCCATATGTTATATTCGAAGTGCTCCTAAAAAAATTAGAAGTTAAAAAAGCAAGAATTCAACAGACAATTTGAAATAGTGCAAAGCATGTAAATAATAATAATGGTCAGGTGCTGCCTGATCAACATCATATCCTAGAAAGCTAAAAAAAGACAGTCAAGCTATGCATTTACATGACTGATCCTAAAGCTACACATTAATTTAAATTCAGAATTAAGGTACAAGATAAACGCACACAGTTCCTGGTCCTCGTCAAGAAATTCTGCACACAAAGCACTTTGGAACGCACACCTGCACATTATTTTTGATATAAATTCAATTCTAAAGTCTCTAAATAAAAATACATACGAAAATTCTAAAAATAGGGCAGTAATGAAGAGGGTGTTGATCTCAATTTTGGTTGAGGTTTAGTTTTTCCTGTTTATTAGCCAACTGACAAAATGAGTGATGCCCTCATTTTTGGTTGAGGTTTAGTTTTTCCTCTTTAATAGCCTAGGTTCTAGCCAAAGGACTTTTCCTGTTGACTATTCCTAGAAAACTAGACATGGAACCCTCACCACTAGAAATTCGGGACTTTTCCTGTTGACTATTCCTAGAAAACTAGACATGGAACCCTCACCACTAGAAATTCCGAACTCTTCTCCACTCAACTTGAAGTTCCACATGTTGATCTCAACCTCTAAATACTTAGGGGAAACTCAAGATGAGTCACCATTAGGATTGTTATTGCTCTCATCCTCTAAATATTTAGTAGGTGGGGTCACTGTGGGGGAAACTCAAGATGAGTCACCCTTAGGATTGCTGCAGTACTTAGTAGGTGGGGTCACTATGGGGGAAACTCAAGATGAGTCACCCTTAGGATTGCTTATCTCTAAGTACTTAGTAGGTGGGGTCACTGTGGGGGAAACTCAAGATGAGTCACCCTTAGGATTGCTGGATTGACCTTGGGTGTTGGTCTGGAGCTAAGGCACTCACTACACTTATCTGCACTCACAATCACTTACGGGTCACTGTGGGGGAAGCTCATGATGAGTCACCCTTAGGATTGCTGGACCTTAGGGTTGACCGTGGGTGTTGGTCTGGAGCTAGGGCACTCACTACACTTATCTGCACCCACAATCACTCACAACGGTGTTGGTCTGGAGCTAAGGCACTCACTACACTTATCTGCACCCACAATCACTCACAACCCTCAACTGTGGGGGAACTCAAGATGAGTCACCCTTAGGATTGCTGGACCTTAGGGTTGACCTTGGGTTTTGGTCTGGAGCTAAGGCACTCACTACACTAATCTGCACCCACAATCGCTCACAACCCTGAACTAAACTCAAGATGAGTCACCCTTAGGATTGTTGGACCTTAGGGTTGACCTTGGGTGTTGGGCTTGCTAAGGCATTCACTACACTCATCTACACTCACAATCACTCACAACCCTAAACTCAAATTTCCATCAAATTTCTAGCCTAGATCCCTTGATCTTTTGGGATACTCATGTAGATGGTCCCCAAAACCTATTAGCCCTAGGGCTACGATTTAACTAAGACCATTATGTAGAGGACCCAAAATGGGGTTTCCATTGGTCCATGGCTTATTGGTAATGGTTGGTACCTCAAATCTACCAAAATACCCATCTTGGCCTTTTACCCCTAAAACACCCCCAAATTACCAAAATACCCCTCCATAGCTAAAAATCCCAAAAATTCCCAGAAAATCTCAATAAATCCCAAATATTCCCAATTTCATTTCTCTCAACTATCACATGACCCAATTTGGCCAATTTGACCATCTGTAACCAAAACCCCCAAATTTGCCTTTAAAGACCCAAATTTCCCGAAATCGAACTTAAATGTCCATCAATTTGATCCCAATTGACCTCAATTCCAATCCTAAACTGAAATTAACGTTTGATATGACCAAAATAAACCAAATTAAAGCTCAATTGGTCCATGATGTGAACCCAATTTTGATTTGAGTCAAACCCAATTTTGACCATATGACCTAATCTCACCAAATTGAACCCATAGCCTAGTCAATTGGCCTCAATTAACGTTGCAGAATCTTGATAACATTCCTATACATCAAAATAAACCATAAATTGGCCTTGGTGAAGTCTCATATCCATTTGATTTTGGCCTAAATCCAAAATTCCCAAATTTAGCCCCAAATCGGCTAAGTCCCCAAATTTCACCCAATTGATTGCCTTATCCTCCAAATTGGCATCCAATTCATGTTGAAAACTCTTCATGAGGTCCCTATTGACCTTTTACAACAATCAATTTGGACTTAGCACAAGGATAACCCAAGCTAGACCCAAGCCTAGCCCAACATGAACTAATTGATTAAAGTTCAAGATTCCATCAAATTGACCCTTCAATTGAACTCAAAACCACTTTCATCCTTCACCAAAGTTGTTCTTATGATCATATACACAAAATTCAATAGTTATTTTGGCCAATTGACATGGATAACCTAGCCCAAACTGAAGTTTTGGTCATTTGCACCCACTTGGACCTATGCACTAAATGTGACCTAACCACCCTAAGGCCACCCAATTAACTCCACCACAACCATTAGTTGGACTTAGTGACCAGTCCAAACACCATGAAATAACCTAAATCAAGCCATGGACCAAAGGTTCCTCAAATTAAGGGATATTATTTCCAAAAATTCACATGCTTAAGATATCTTTGCCAAATCAAAGCACATTTGCATTACATTGTTCTGATGGATTCCTCTGGGTTCCCTGAGCTCCTAGCCACCTCCCCCTGGCCGGCCAGCTAGCCTAGTGGCCGAAAAAGCTCAAAACTGAGAGCCACCCCCATGACACCTCACCCAAATCAAACCTAGAGGCCAACTCATCCAAATCTAATTCAAGAGCTCCTCTGCCCTCCACCTAAGCACCATAATGCACCCAAACTTGATGCCCCATGGCCATTTTTATAAAAACTCACCTCCCACGGCCATGGGAGGTGTGCTGAAATTTTCTTAAAGAGGCCTCTCCAAACTTCGCGCAGAGCTTCCCTAAGATCCCCTCAGTGCATTCCAACCATTTTTCCTCACCAATTCCCATTGCCGGAGCTCAATTTTGAGCTTGAAACCCTGCTAGAAACCAGGACAGAACCCAATACACCTCCACACTACACCAAACTTTAATTTCTTGTGCCCACACCTTCACAAGAGTGAAAGAAGCCGAAGCCCCATCAAATCCCCCTTCCACAGAGCCTTTACCATAACTCTAGACCAACACCTGAAATCGAGCTTGGTGGAATTCATACCTAGGCCTTACACCAAGACCAGGGACTCAATCCCTAGCCTCCTTGGACCCCAACAAACATGCCGAGCACCTCTGATTGAAGCCTCCCTTTTCAGAGCAAAGGTATAAAACTTCTCCTTCTCTCGAGCTTATTTTCATTCTCCATTTACTTAAGCTTGATTTCATGGCACCTTAACAATATGGATGTGTTCGTCTCACTTAGACGAGTCCATAGAATCAAACCCAAAGCGATTTGGTTGAGTCTAGGCTGAGATCTTAAGGTTTTAGCATGGACGGGTACGAGATCATTCTATTGGGGACGATGACGAGGAGCCGTTTGATCAAGCGTGTATCAAATGAACGGGGGAGATCGAGCCGGACAGCGCTTCGGGACATAAACCGCGGGCCGAGTGAGCAGCTACATGTACAACGGCGTCCAATGAGAGTGCGCCACGCATGCCTTCGGAGCTGCCTAGGATCTAGTCAGCACGCGCTGTTTAAATAGATAATCAGGGCTTTTTCCTATTTATTTAAATACCCTAAACACACATGCCTTTGGATTGCCTAGGATCTACTCAGCGGTTTAAATAGATAAATAGGGCTTTTCTTATTTATTTAAATACCCTTAACTTAGAAAATTTTAAATAGATAAATAGGGCTTTTCTTATTTATTTAAATACCCTTAACTTAGAAAATTCATAATTAAATAGATAAATAGGGCTTTTTCTTATTTATTTAAATACCCTTAACTTAGAAAATTCATAAATTAGATAAATAGGGCTTTTCTTATTTATTTAAATACCCTTAACTTAGAAAATTCATAACTTTGCGTAGAAAAATCACTAAATAGGGCTTTTCCTATTTATTTAAATACCCTTAACTTAGAAAATTCATAACTTTGTGTATAAAAATCACAAAAATAAAATGAAAATACCCACTTGCTCGGTAAACAAAGGAGAACAATGTGAAACAAATTTCAAGTCCATTTGATGCATATTTTATTTTTAATTAATTAAACACTGTTTTGAATCATTTGATTCTCCATGCATAATGGCACATCACCTTGGCTTGGAATCATAGCAAATTGTAGCCTCCGTCAGGGGAAGTATTATTTGATTTTTCTAAAGTCAGAGAAGTTTCCTATACAGAGACCCATATTTTTCGAGATATTTCCCATTATTTATTTAAAATAATTATGGAAATTAGCATATTGGTTGTAAAATCCTAAGAAAATTTTGGAAGGTCCACCATGACTAGAGAAACCATTGGAAATAATTTCATGGGTTAAGTCATTTAAAATGTCCTTAAATTTCACAAATACTAAATCACTAAGATAATTAATTTTGAAAAATTTAAACATTTAAATGACTTGATTTTTGAGCTCCACTGTGATTTATGATCCAGAGAACTCATCATAAAAGTTTCAAAATATTTTGAGTTCATTTGACACTCTAAGTTGATTTTTAAAGATAAATACCACTTTTAACACTTAAATGATTTTTAAAAATCAAAATATAACTCAAAAAATTATAAACTTAGTTTTTTGAGTTCTCTGTGATCAGGGGTATTTTCTAAAAATAAAATGATATTTAAAATAAAAACTTGATTTTTAGTCCATTCTAAATATTTAAATAATTAAAAATTTAATAGAGGATGTCCGCCAAGGTCCTCCAGATCTTAAAGCAATCAAGGAATCGATAATTGAGGAAAAAGTTGAGAAACTCAGAGAAGGAATCAATAATTGAGGAAAAAGTTGAGAAACTCAGGATCGAGATTTCTGAGTTAGCTCGAGAACATGGAGTTTCCGTCAATAGTTACAATGAAGAGTTTGATTACAATGATTATTTGGAGGAAGATTTCATGGATGTCCATGTGATCGAAACCAGAGCTACCACATCTGCTCACGAGGCTCAACCTCACACTGAAGAGAACGCCGTAGATGAGCTGTGTAGGGCTATCTTCCTAAGGGATGAGCAAGTTGTTTCTACTAGAGAAAAGAATAGAAGAGATGACTGCAGCTATGACCGCCATGACCACCATTCAGGGGCAATCACAAGCACCAAGATTGGCTTCTCCAGAGTTTAATCAGCCAGAAATCATACACATTGCAGATGAAAGAAGGGAGGCTACTTCGAAAGTTAAAGATGAACAACCAAAGAAGGATTCTCCGTTAGGTGCCATGCCAGAAAAAGAGTTCAAGCAAATCGTTGAACAAGTGCGGGAGGCCTTAGCTCAGTCCAAGGGAGGTGCATCAATTTTAAAGGGTAGACCTTACCCAGAGGAGTTCGATGTCGTCCCTTTCCCTAAGGGTTTTGTGACCCCAAACTTCAAGATATTCGATGGGACTGGAAATCACAGACAGCACATAACACATTTTCGAGCCAATTGTGACAACACAAGGAATAGCGAAGCTCTACTCTGCTAGCAGTTTGTCAGTAGCTTGCCAGGGATTGCTTTTGACTGGTACGCTGACTTGCCCAACAGGTCAGTTAAGACATTTTCTGAGTTGAAACAATTATTTGTGAAAAGATTTGCTGGGGTGCAACATCATGTGTCTATTGGAGAACTCATAATGGAGAAGCAGAAGCGTAATGAAACCTTGACAGACTATATTTTGAGGTGGAGAAATCTTAGCATGAAATGTGAACCTCAGCTACAGGAACATCAAGCGATTGAGATTTTACTCAAAAGCATTCATGGGCCAGTAGCTTTCATGCTTAAGGGACTCACCATCAAATCCTTCGAGAAGCTACTCCGTAAAACCAATAGTCTTCAAGAAGCAATGGGGACTCACCATCAAACCCTTCGAGAAGCTACTCAGTAAAGCCAGCAGTCTGCAAGAAGAAATGAAGCACATGGAGCCACATGAAAAGGCTAAGGTGACCAGAGTGTTTGAAAAGAAATCAGGGGTAGTCGCAACTGTCGACAAAGGAAAGCAGCCGATAAAGATATATGAGAAAGAGCACCGCCAGTCTTCATCACAGTACTCTCAGAAATAAAGCAGTCAATCCAACCAACGACCGTCTCAGGAGGGATCACCTCGAACAGCGGGTAAAAGAATATCTCTGTTAGAGCGACAGAAAGTTTTTTATTCCTTCAAAGATGAAGTTTTACCTAAAATATTCAAAAGCTTGATGAAGAAACTAGAATTCAAACTACCTGATCCAAATAAACCTGAAGAGGTGGATAAGAAGAATGAATCAAATTATTGCCCATACCATCGGTTGCTTGGGCAAACTATAGACAAGTGTTTCATCTTTAAAGACTGGCTCGAGAAGAACCTCAAGGAAGAGAATATAACAATCCCAAAGGAGTATTTGAGAGAACCTGAAAAGGTTCCATAAACATGATTTCAGCTGAGTCAATCTCCCTAATTGATCCATATGTTGGAACAGACGGATGGAGTACAACTTGGGATGAACTCAAGAGGGCCCTCAATCAAATACAGGATTCATCGAAACAAGCTTCTACGGACACCGGAGAAGAATGGAATGAGGCCTGGAGCAGAACATCTAAGAAGATACTGAACAAGATACAGTCTGCATCAAAACAAGCCTCTATTCAGGGACTGCAACATACCGAGCTCAAGATGAAGATTTCGCCAATAGATCCGTCATCATCAAGGACAAAAAGCAAGAAGAAGAAAAGTGTCTTTCCCAAGATTGATAACACGGGGGGTAGGATAGGGGCTGCCTCTACTAAACTGGTTGTCTCAGATTTGGGGAAGAAAATCCTCGAACCCTTGGCTTTGTATGATTATCTTGTTATCCCTCCGGGGTCTTATGAATATAATGATTGTGATTTCGGCTATTTTTTGACTATTTCTGGTAATAACATAACTGATTATGACCGATCTAGCTACAACCTCGATCCCCAAAATGATCCTCAAATCGTACTCTAGTCTGATGAGCTCATTGTCAAGGTCAAAGAAGAACTCAATGATATCTCTTACGACAGCACCGATAACGAAGAGCCAACTCTCGAGCGTCACGGTGCACCGCTTACCGTCAACTTAGATCTTTTCGACAAGGAGGAAAAAACACCGGAAGATTCAACAATGATATCTCAAAAAGAAGAAATCACATAAGTCAACTTGAGGAGCGGGAAAGTGTTACCACCAAGAACAACTCCAATAGACAAAGGAAAACATATAATGACTCGAGAAGAGATACCCCCACCTCCGCCAGTGGAAGAACCACATAATCAATATAAAATTGGAGGACCCTACAAAATAGACTACAACGTGCTAGCTCATCTTAGAAAGTTGCCTGCCCAACTAAGCATCTACGACGCTCTGATCCTGTCAAAGGAGATGAGAAATTCTCTTGCTACAGCTTTTCTTGATCCAGAAATTTTCTTAAATCAGTTGGCTAGCACATCCTCAGATGAAGTTTGCTTGTTGAGAGAACAGTCAGGGGTAACCTTTACAGCACCGCCGACCACAACCGCCCGCTCTACATCTTCGTCAACATCAGCAGATTTGTGTTATCCAGAGTATTAGTGGATCCTGAGGCATCTATTAACTTGATGAGCCTATGAATATTGACCTATTTGGATATTGAAGCTCAAAAGCTTAGAGCTGATAAAATGATGTTAAGAGGATTCAACCAAAAGGGAGAAAGAGCCCTCAGATCAATTACATTACTTATGAAGGTTGGTGAACTCGTGACAACCGTTAAATTTCATATCATCGACCTCGAGACCTCTTTTAACGATCTATTGGGATGACCATGGATTCATGAGTACAATATGGTTCCATCATCCCTACACCTGTGCATTAAATACCGCAAAGATGGTCAGGAAAATTGCATCAAGGGAGATCTACAACCATTTTCAGTGCATGAAGTTGGTATCCATGAAGATGCTGCTTACTACGCGCCTCCAAAGAAGACTGTCTTCTCGCGCGAGATTTTGACAAACAAAGATGAAGGTTCAGAAGAATCACAAAAAGGAGGCCATTCAACTCCGCTTCAACAACCTTCTACCACTCCCCTACGACAAGGTTGTGGAGGTTCTTCTAGTTCACGCACCCGAGGTCGAGGCCGGGGATGAAGAGAGGAAAGATCAATTTAATTGTTGAACGGACTAGGCCAACTATCAACATTGGTGATGAAGACAGTTCTGAAGATGAAGTAATAATGACAAAATTGTACGGGACTAGGCCAACTATCAACATTGGTGATGAAGACAGTTCTGAAGATGAAGTAATGATGACAAAATACTATCAACATTGGTGATGAAGACAGTTCTGAAGATGAGGTAATGATGACAAAGCAGAAGAAACCTCAGTATGTTGGTGATGAAGACAGTTCTGAAGATGAAATAATGATGACGAAACAAAGAAACCTCAGTATGAGATATCCCTAGAAGATACAGAGAAGAATGAATATGAAACAATGTATGATTGGATAAACAACTATGTGAATACTATGACCCTTACTCCGATTCTCCCTCAAAAGGTCGAGAGTTTAAAGGTCAAGGATGTCCGTAGTGTTTGTTCAAAGCCGATCAAATTTTACCGTGCTTCTAACTCTACTCAGCTTAAAAAAACATGTTTAAAAAACTATGGAATTCTGAAAGTCGAACTCCCAATTCAAAAGAAGGTCTTGGATTTGGTACAGTTGGACCAACCGATGATTTTGAATTTTGCATGGTTGTTACTAGTGAGTCAGAAGATGATTGCCTCGATGTGGAGGATGACTCTACTGATCAAGCAATAGAAGATGCTCCCCCAGAATTTGAGGAAGAAATTAAATTCACTGTCGATGAATTGAAAGAGATTAACATCGGGACTGAAGAATGACCTCGGCCTACATTTATAAGTTCTCTACTTGATGACGAAGAATCTACAGAACTGGTCAAACTATTGATCGAATTCAAAGATTGCTTCGCATGGAGCTACGATGAAACGCCAGGACTGTCAGCAGAGGTTGCAGTCCATAAAATTGGTGTGGACAAGAATGTAACCCCAGTAAAACAAGCTCCAAGGAGAATGCGCCTAGAGATAGAACAACATGTCTTCGCCGAGGTAAAGAAATTGATAGACGCCAACTTTGTTAAAGAAGAGCAATACCACACGTGGTTAGCCAATATTGTACCGGTTAAAAAGAAAATGGACAGATCCGCGTTTGTGTCGACTTCAGAGACCATACTTGTTAAGAAGAAAAATGGGCAGATCCGTGTTTGTGTCGACTTCAGAGATTTGAACAAGGCATGCCAAAAGACAAGTTTCCACTACCTATACCGGAAATGATGGTGGACATCGCTTCAACACATGAGATTTTCTCCTTCATGGATGAATAATTGGGATATAACCAAATTAAGATGGCTCCTGAGGATACAACGCTTATAGCTTTCAGAACACCGATTGGAATCTTCTGCTACACAGTGATGCAGTTTGGCCTAAAGAACGCCAGAGTAGCGTATCAGCGTGCAATGACGAAGATTTTTGACGACCTCATTCACAATCAATTAGAATGCTACGTGGATGATCTGGTCCTCAAAAGTAAACAAAAAATAGACCATTTGTAGGATTTGAGGATCGTGTTTGAATGGTTACGACGATATGACCTTAAACTGAATACCTTAAAGTGCGCCTTTGGCGTCACCTCTGGAAAATTTCTAGGATTCGTTGTCCGTCATCGGGGAATCGTGATCGACCCGGATAAGATTAAAGCTATCTTGGAAATGCCTCCCCCTAAAAACTTGAAACAACTACATTCCTTCCAGGGGAAGTTGGCATATCTGACNAATAAATGAAATTAATAATAACTTTATTAATATTAGGAGTTTCAATCATGTGCAGTCGTTTTGGGTGAGAACAAAATGCCTTGACAATTTTGTTTTAAGGAGAAGTGTTCCTTTCGAAGCGAATGAACAACGAGAACGAGATAGGAGTTTGAAAAAGAATGAAGGAAACTCTGATAGATTGATAGTGAGAGAAGGAGAATAAAGAAGAAAAAGAAATGGGAGTTCTCGTNTGCCTTGACAATTTTGTTTTAAGGAGAAGTGTTCCTTTCGAAGCGAATGAACAACGAGAACGAGATAGGAGTCAGAAAAGAATGAAGGAAACTCTGAGAGATTGATAGTGAGAGAAGGAGAATAAAGAAGAAAAAGAAATGGGAGTTCTCGCCTACGAGGGACGAAGCTGAAGGTAGTAGAAGCCAACTCCAATTGTGAACGGCTTATCTGGGGAGCCGATTGTCGCATACGATTGCTAAAAGGTTGACGACGCATGCAAGCTTGTGCTTCACCATGCCAAAGATTGCGCTGGAGGAAGGCGACGCTAGCGAGAGCGTCAAACTTGTTGCTTGGACGATCCCACAGTAGAGGGAGCTGAAAGGAAGAAGAGTCGCTTGAGGGTGAGAAGTCTCGTGAGTGGCGGTGAGGAGTCTCGTGAGTGGCGGTGACTGTGCTTCATGTTACTTGCTGTCGAAGGAAGAAAGGAAAGGAGGGTTGCGTTCACATCCTGTACGACGTAGAAGAGAAGGAAGCTATGACATCATAAAAGGGGGTTTTTCACGTGGGTTAAGGGTTCGTTTGGGGCAGCTTATTTGGTGCGGTTGCGTTTTGAAAACGCACATGACCTGTTTGGGTAAACTGTGTTTTGGTAGCTTACTTTTTAATTTCTACATATCAGATTGTTATGAAATATAACCATGTTAGAAATGTCAAGCAATGAATGAGAAAATTAAAGGATTTGAATTAGATCATCTCATAAAATAAAATTGAGGTGAGTATTCTTACTTTTGATTAGTAGTAGCATTTTTTTGTTCTTAATCAGTTGCATTGATAGCTAATGTTGCCTATAAATTCAACTGTCAAGTTATATTCAAATTTATATGTTCTTTTTATTGGTTATACTACTGTGATGATTTTATATTTTGGTGATAGCTACTATTATGCATTTTGTAAATATAAATGGATATTGATGTTGATGTATCTTCAGTGGTGTAAGTTTAGACAATGCTTCTGTGATGGTTATAAACAGATTAAAATATATTGATTTGTAAATGAGTAATACAGTAAGACAATAAATATTTAGAGTTAGCTTAAATAATTATATTGGGTAATACAAACCCTTAAATTCTCCTACATCGATTTATATAAAGTTTAATTCGCATGCATAATGTCTTTTTCTATAGTATTACTATAGTTTAATAGTATGACNTTGAATTAGATCATCTCATAAAATAAAATTGAGGTGAGTATTCTTACTTTTGATTAGTAGTAGCATTTTTTTCTTCTTAGTCAGTTGCATTGATAATTAATGTTGCCTATAAATTCAACTGTCAAGTTATATTCGAATTTATATGTTCTTTTTATTGGTTATACTATTGTGATGATTTTATATTTTGGTGATAGCTACTATTATGCATTTTGTAAATTTAAATGGATATTGATGTTGATGTATCTTCAGTGGTGTAAGTTTAGACAATGCTTCTGTGATGGTTATAAACAGATTAAAATATATTGATTTGTAAATGAGTAATACAGTAAGACAATAAATATTTAGAGTTAGCTTAAATAATTATATTGGGTAATACAAACCCTTAAATTCTCTTACATCGATTTATATAAAGTTTAATTCGCATGCATATTGTCTTTTTCTATAGTATTACTATAGTTTAATAGTATGAGTAGTCACTGACTATGATTAGTTCACTGCTATTTTAAACTAACGTTTAAGGTTTAATTAATTAATTTAAAAAAAGTGCAATAGAAAGGAAAATATTTATAAAGACACGGACAACCTGACCTGAGGTAAATTTATCACTGTTTTAGTTAAAGTTTCTTATTTTTGGCGACTATTTCATTTGTAAAATTATGATTGTAGAAAATGAATATAGAAAAATTATTTTTTGACCGTCTAACCGTTTTTATCCGTCTTGCTTAATTTTAAGCTGTAACTAAATCGTGACAAAAGTGATATCTGATAAAAGTTCAGTACTAATAAATGTAATCTTGATGAAAGTGCGGTACAATAATTACAAAGAAATTAATAATAATAAAAAAAATTAAAATTTTTAGTTAACACTTAATAAATTATATGTTTAATTCAGGCAAATGGATGCACTAAAGGTTAGAGAAGAGGGAAGCCCGATTGGAAATTAAGAAATACCACATGCTATAATTGTGAATACATATACTCTGATGCAGATGATGATAGCGTTGACATCATTGATTCAAAAATCCAGACCACAGTTTGGTGGGAATAAGATAGTTGTTGTGGATAAGTACGATTAGATNTATGTTTAATTCAGGCAAATGGATGCACTAAAGGTTAGAGAAGAGGGAAGCCCGATTGGAAATTAAGAAATAACACATGCTATAATTGTGAATACATATACTCTGATGGAGATGATGATAGCGTTGACATCGTTGATTCAAAAATCCAGACCACAGTTTGGTGGGAATAAGATAGTTGTTGTGGATAAGTATGATTAGAAATAAAGAAATTAATAATAATAAAACTGAAACTTTAAGTTAACTCTAATTAAATCATATTTTTAAATCAGGCAAATTGATGCACCT
>JXCR01142789.1:150407-163574 GCA_002079205.1 Phalaenopsis hybrid cultivar | reverse complement strand
CGCGCACCATAGAGCTCAAGATCATACATCCCACTTGAGGCTGAATCTCATATTCCGGATCGGCCAACACCAGTTTGAATTCCCGCCGAGGCTCGAAGGAAGGAACGCCCCAGGCAGCTGCCAACTTCCGGTATGGTGGAATACTACAAAATAAGCAAAGTAAACAAAAGAGAGTTCGAGTTCTATGAAGAGGTTCAGGGAAAGTTTATCAACATATTGGAGGGCCTGGAGCTATATACCAGGGTTTTCTCTGAAACTGATGAAAGAAGCATTCTGGATTACATCTTTGATTTAAGGGATAAAGGTTGAGCGAGCCTTCTCAAGGAGAGAACGTATTCCTAGCCGAAGAAATGGATGCAGGGAAAGGGAAGAATCACCATACAGTGCAGCTGTTGTTATAATTTTACGAACGACAGATAGGGAAATCCGTCCGGGATCCTCAGGTACGACCAAGTGGATCCATTACCACCAATGATAAAATGGATGACTAAGAGAATGGTTAAGTGGAATATTCTACCCGCTACTTGCATTCCAAACAGTTGTATCATCAACATTTATGAAGAGGGTGACTACATTCCCCCACACATTGACCATCATGAATTTGTGAGGCCTTTCTGCACAGTTTCGTTCATGAGTAAGAGCAGTATTCTATTTGGAAAAGAAATCGATGTAATCGGCCCTGGCGAATTCAGAGGGGCTGTGGAGATCCCTCTTCCAGTTGGTTCAGTACTTGTTCTCAAGGGCAACGGTGCAGACTTTTCCAAGCACTGCATTCCAGGAGTACGACATCGTAGGGTGTCCGTAACCTTCCGCAGGATGGATGACAGTAAAATACCATATGGATTCCAGAAGGAACCGGAATTGGAGGAACTGTTTCCTTACAAGCTATGAGAAGGTTGTACCTCTGAATACATGCGAAGGGAATTCTTATCATGGAGCATGCCTCAGAAGGTTTGCTTGATCAGGAGCTCAATAAACCAGGCACAGAGGATTCACTTGCTTTCTTTTAACAACATGACATGTATTTGATGTAATCAGTCTATGATGTACTCATATCTTGAGATGACTCTCAATGTATTTTAGCATGTATTACATGATGTACTCTTTTTGAGGCATTAGCTTATGTTTAATCTGTAGCATCTTTATTGAAGCAGATTAATGGAAATTTCTCTCAAGTTGTGCCTTTTTGTCAATTTCCTTTTTGTGTGATAAATGAAAGCTGCGAACCATGCAATGGTTCAGAGTTCCAATGAACAAAGAACGAAATGACAAATCTTCAACAATAAATAAAACACAAATAAAAGATAATCACAAATGAATAAAAAACAAAACAAATTTCTTTTAAAAAAAAATCAACCAATTAAAATTAAAACTTAAAAAACGCTTTTAAAAAAAATAATAATCAATTGTGATAAAACGACAAGAAAATAAAACAAACCTGTTGAGTGGATACTTCCATTTCCGGAATTTCCTACTCTTTGTGCGCGCAGCACAACCATCGTTATCTATGCTAACTCTTTGCACATCCTCGCAGAATTTCACATCCTGCACATAACTCCACAAAGCTCTACAAATCTTCTTCAAAATCAACCTTCTCACATAACACACTACTGCAAATTCAACACCACAAGCTCTTTGTAAGTTTCAAATCACATCTTCAAATCAGTACTTAAATCCTGATTCTCACATTTTGAGGTTGATACCTAAACTTCGTCTCTCTCCCAGAATTGGTACCCACATTTCAATTCTCACATCTTTGAATTGATACCCACATTTCAATTCTCACTTCTTTGAATTGATACCCACATTTCAATTCTGAGATCTTTGAATTGATACCGACATTTCAATTCTCACATCTTTGAATTGATACCCGCATTTCAATTCTCACATCTTTGAATTGATACCCGCATTTCAATTCTCACATCTTTGAATTGATACCCGCGTTTCAATTCTCACATCTTTGAATTGATACCCGCGTTTCAATTCTCACATCTTTGAATTGATAGCTACGTTTCAAGTCTCACATCTTTGAATCAATACCTACATTTCGACTCTCACGTCTTTGAATTGATACCTACATTTCGATTCTCACATCATTGAATTGATACCTACATTTCCATTCTCACATCATTGAATTGATACCTACATTTCCATTCTCACATCTTTGAATTGATACCCACATTTCGATTCTCACATCTTTGAATTGATACCCACATTTCAATTCTCACATCTTTGAATTGATACCGACATTTCAATTCTCACATCCATGAATTGATACCCACATTTCAATTCTCACATCTTTGAATTGATACCCACATTTCAACTCTCACATCTTTGAATTGATACCTACATTTCAATTCTCACTTCCGAATCAGTCATACATTTTTGATTCATTAAATATGAGGTCGGTCCTTACACTCTGACACTTTCTTTTGAGAATTGACCTACATTTCAATTCTCATTTTTGAATCAGTTCTATATTTTTGATTCTTTACATTCGAGGTCGGTCATTACATTCCGACACTTTCTTTTGAGAATTGACCTAAATTTCAATTCTCACTTTCAAATCAGTCCTACATTTCTGATTCATTACATATGAGGTAGATCCTTACACTCCGACACTTTCTTTTGATAATTGACCTACATTTCAATTCTCATTTTTGAAGCAGTCCTATATTTCTGATTCTTTACATTCGAGGTCGGTCCTTATATTCTGAGACTTTCTTTTGAGAATTGACCTACATTTCAATTCTCATTTTTGAATCAACCCTACATTTCTGATTCATTACATTCTAGGTCGGTCCTTGCACTCCGCCTCTCTCTCTCTCTCTCTCTCTCTCTCTCTCTCTCTCTTTTTAAATTGATATCTGAAGTTCAATTCCTACCTCGGGGTCAGCACTTACATTCTGACTCCCATCCTTTGGAAATCTTTAAAATTTCATAACTCAAGGTCCACTCTCCAATCCCCAGCGAGAGTCCCTACTTCTCGACTTGATTAAACACACACCTGCTAATTCCCTAGCAGAAACAAATCACACACACAACTCTACACATACTTATGGATCTGTTGATTTAGGAGTCTGTAATGGTTTTTTTTGATCTCGTCAGTCAATGCCAATACGTGCGGTGTGCTTGCCCAGCACACCACACCTATTGGGGGTCCATTTGTTGACCTCAATTTTGGTTGAGGTTTAGTTTTTCCTCTTTAGTAGCCTAGGGTCTAGCCATAGGACTTTTCCTGTTGACTATTCCTAGAAAAATAGACATGGAACCCTCATCACTAGAAATTCCGAACTCTTCTCCACTCAACTTGAAGTTCCACATGTTGCTCTCAACCTCTAAATACTGAGTAGGTGGGGCCACTGTGGGGGGAAACTCAAGATGAGTCACCCTTAGGATTGCTGGACCTTCGGGTTGACCTTGGGTGTTGGTCTGGAGCTAAAGCAATTGCTACACATATCTACACTCACAATCACTCACTACCCTAAACTCAAATTTTTAGCCTAGATCCCTTGATCTTTTGGGATATTCATGTAGATGATCCCCTAAACCTACTAGCCCTAGGGCTATGATTTAGCTAAGACCACTATGTAGAGGATCCAAAATGGGATTTCCATTGGTCCATGGCTTATTGGTGATGGTTGGTACCTCAAATCTACCAAATTACCCATCTTGACCTTTTACCCCTAAAACACCCCCAAATTACCAAAATACCCCTCCATAGCTAAAAATCCCAAAAATTCCAAAAATTCCCAGAAAATTCCAATAAATCCCAAATATTTATAACTTCCTTTCTCTTAACTACCACATGACCCAATTTGGCCAATTTGACCATCTTTAACCAAAACCCCAAAATTTGCCTTTAAAGACCCAAATTTCCCCAAATCCAACTCAAATGTTCATCAATTTGATCCCAATTGACCCCAATTCCTATCCTAAACTGAAACTAACTTTTGATATGACCAAACTAAACCAAATCCAAGCTCAATTAGTTCATGATGTGAACCCAATTTTGATTTGAGTCAAAACCCCAATTTTGACCATATGACCTAATCTCACCAAATTGAACCCATAGGCTAGTCAATTGGCCTCAATTAATGTTTAAAAATCTTGATAACATTAATATACATCAAAATAAACCATCAATTGGCCTTGGTGAAGCCTCATATCCATTTGAGTTTGGCCTAAATCCAAAATTCCCAAATATAGTCCCAAATCGGCTAAGTCCCCAAATTTCACCCAATTGATTGTCTTATCCTCCAAATTCNAGGGTTCGTTTGGGGCAGCTTATTTGGTGCGGTGGCGTTTTGAAAACGCACATGGCTTGTTTGGGTAAACTGCGTTTTGGTGGCTTAATTTTTAATTTCTACATATCAGATTGTTATGAAATATAACCATGTTAGAAATGTCAAGCAATGAATGAGAAAATTAAAGGATTTGAATTAGATCATCTCATAAAATAAAATTGAGGTGAGTATTCTTACTTTTGATTAGTAGTAGCATTTTTTTCTTCTTAGTCAGTTGCATTGATAATTAATGTTGCCTATAAATTCAACTGTCAAGTTATATTCGAATTTATATGTTCTTTTTATTGGTTATACTATTGTGATGATTTTATATTTTGGTGATAGCTACTATTATGCATTTTGTAAATTTAAATGGATATTGATGTTGATGTATCTTCAGTGGTGTAAGTTTAGACAATGCTTCTGTGATGGTTATAAACAGATTAAAATATATTGATTTGTAAATGAGTAATACAGTAAGACAATAAATATTTAGAGTTAGCTTAAATAATTATATTGGGTAATACAAACCCTTAAATTCTCTTACATCGATTTATATAAAGTTTAATTCGCATGCATATTGTCTTTTTCTATAGTATTACTATAGTTTAATAGTATGAGTAGTCACTGACTATGATTAGTTCACTGCTATTTTAAACTAACGTTTAAGGTTTAATTAATTAATTTAAAAAAAGTGCAATAGAAAGGAAAATATTTATAAAGACACGGACAACCTGACCTGAGGTAAATTTATCACTGTTTTAGTTAAAGTTTCTTATTTTTGGCGACTATTTCATTTGTAAAATTATGATTGTAGAAAATGAATATAGAAAAATTATTTTTTGACCGTCTAACCGTTTTTATCCGTCTTGCTTAATTTTAAGCTGTAACTAAATCGTGACAAAAGTGATATCTGATAAAAGTTCAGTACTAATAAATGTAATCTTGATGAAAGTGCGGTACAATAATTACAAAGAAATTAATAATAATAAAAAAATTTAAAATTTTTAGTTAACACTAAATAAATTATATGTTTAATTCAGGCAAATGGATGCACTAAAGGTTAGAGAAGAGGGAAGCCCGATTGGAAATTAAGAAATAACACATGCTATAATTGTGAATACATATACTCTGATGGAGATGATGATAGCGTTGACATCGTTGATTCAAAAATCCAGACCACAGTTTGGTGGGAATAAGATAGTTGTTGTGGATAAGTATGATTAGAAATAAAGAAATTAATAATAATAAAACTGAAACTTTAAGTTAACTCTAATTAAATCATATTTTTAAATCAGGCAAATTGATGCACCTAAAATTACAAAGAAATTAATAATAATAAAGTTGAAAATCTAAGTTAACACTATTTAAATCATATTTTTAATTCAGGCAAATGGATGCACCTGAGGTTGGAGAATGAGAAAAGCACAAATGGAAACGAAGAGTACCACTTGCTATAAATATGAACACAAATGCCCCGACCTATATGATGGTGTTGATGACTTAGTTGATTCAGAAGTCTATAACACTGTTTGGTAGGAATGAGATCATTTCTGTGGATAAGTACTTAAAGATATTTCAATATTTGCGTTCATCATTTTTCAGGGAACTGAATATTCGATTGACGTAGAAAATGGATTGATGTGAATTGAGAAGATATTTGATAGTGGCATGTCGGATGAAAGAAAAGTGTCATTAGCTATATTTGTGTTGGATGGAGAATTTAAAAGGTGGTGGCATGGGCAACCTCAAGACACACTAGAGGACGTGCCCAATATGATCCTATGCTGGGAGGAGATTGTGGAACTTTTTAAGGAGTAATTTGTATCCCTATCTGCTTAAAGACAAACATCACAGACTCATCAGATTGGTACAAAGAGAAAAAAAATCATGCAATATGAAGTGGAATTAACTCCACAATTAAGGTATGTGCCACAATTGATCGTTACTGCAGAAGAAAAGTGTTATAATTTCTTTTTTGACTAAAGGATTCAATCAACTAGCTATTGGTGCCTTTGGGGTCAATGAATACTCAATATTAGTGGAACAAACTAGAAGAGCAAAAATTGATTATCAGATTACTTAGTAGGGTATGGAGACACAAGAGGAAGAGTATTGATGAGGGAGAGCATGTGGGCCAATCAGAGAGATCCATCGGGAAGAAGGTCAAATTCTGTTCAAGTGGATTTAGTAGAGGTATGATTTAGAGTATTGTAATCACATAGATAGCGTAAGGGGGAATGTTTGATGGGCTCCAACATATGCTACTAATGCGTCAGTTTGGTCTCAGAGCTAGATACTGCCCTTTACTTTGCCAGAAAACCATGGAAGAACATAAACCAGGTGGAGGTCTTTTTCAAAGGATTGTTGGTGGACAAAAAAGGATAGAGTTTACTGCTTCAGCTCTTACTCAAGTTCAGTCATAACAACTTGTTCGACCTTGAGTTTATTCCATTACTAATAAAGAGTCTGAAGAATTTGCTCCTAATGTTGATACTACTAGGGATTGATGAGTGGTATGTTTTATTGCATATTATAGGAGTGTTATTCTTGTGTATTGCTTTTCAAAGGATGTCCATTGTGTTGCTAATATGTTAACGTGCTTCAAATATAATGTTAACTTATTTTGGTTGATTAGGGAAGTTTAGTTATCTTATATCATACCTTTTATTATATTGTACCCACATGCCATCTGGTTGAATGGGATTTAAACTTCTTTGTGAAAACTTTTGGATAATTTAGGTTTTGTGTGCTTACTAAGAAGCGATTTGAGAAGAAATTGTAATAATTGAAAATAAATAAATAAATAAAATTAATAGTGTCGTTTTTATTATTAGGAGTTTCAATAAGTGTAGTTTTTTAGGGTGAGAATTAATTGCCTTGACAATTTTGTTTAAAGGAAAAGTGTTCCTTTTGAAGCAAGCAAGCAAATAAAACGAGACAAGAGGTAGAGAAGGAGGCTTAGAGAGATTGATTGTGGGAGGAGAAAAAAAAAAGAACTGCTTGCATATGAGGGATGAAATTGAAGGTGGTAAACGCGGACTCCGATCGTGAACGGCTTACCTGTGGAGCCAATCAACGCATACGAAGGCAAGAAGACCGACATGTGCAAGCTTGTGCTTCACCATGCCAGAGAGTGCATACGAGGAAGTCAACGCTAGCGATACCATTGAACTTGCGGCTTAATCGATCCCTTAATTAATTCTCTAATTGTCCCATTTCTGTTCCCACCGACTTTCTTACCAGGATTGCAGTTGTTTGATGCAATCGAATGGTTGAGTTATAGTGGGGAGCAAAAATAATGCATAGGAAACTTCAAATCCTATTCCCTTCTCTCTCGATTTCTTTATTTTGTGCATCTGGAGGGATTGCCACAAACTTTCTATAGTATAGGCATGATCTGTGCGATTAGCAGAGAGCCGGAGGTAGCGATTCACAGCTCTGGGGTGAAGTTGGAAAGAGTATAATTCACTTTCACGTTATTCTTCACATTCATTGCATTCTCTATGTTTTTGTTTTGATGATTGCAAGCACTTTTTTTCTTTATGGTCATATTAGCAGGAGACGAACTAGTGTCAGAAGCTGCAAATTGGGTTTTAGCCTTTTGGTAGGTATATTTCAAACAAAATTTGTGAAGTAACAAAGGAATGGAAGGTTAGAATGAGGAAGAAGGAATTGTGAGGGAATTGGATAAGAGATAGCTATGCAAGGAAACTCATTTAAGGTAAAATGGCACATATCTTTTTGTGTGGGTTAAATATGACCTAAGACAAGAATTCATGAAAATCTTAAGAGACATACAAATTTCATGTTGTTTATACTAGACGGCGAGCTCTAGGTGAGCTTGAGAAAATTCGTTGTAGGGCTGCTCTGTCGATTCAGGTGAAATAATTTCATGTTCACTTAAAAATATTTCATTTCTTTAAAAATTGATGTGCTTTATTTGATATATGAATGCATTTGGAATGTATGTATATTAAAGTATACTTGCACATAATTATGTGAATGCTAGGTTGTACGGACTTTAACTATTATTATGATTTTTCTTATTATATTAATGTGATAAACATATTATGAGTTATTTGCTTGTAAGCATTTTTGTCATGTTAATTATGCATATGATTATGCATTGCTTATAGTTGTTTATTACAGGAATTATGATTGATAGAATATTGTAAGTATTTCGATTGGTAGGAATTCGTTACTCCTGGTATTCAAGTAGTTACCAAACTCTAGGAATCGTAGTAATCAGATAGGGACAGAAAGTAGGGAATTATGGAGGTTATTGATAACTGCTACTTTTAGAGGGGCCCAACCTTTATCTATAATCAATGTAGCATTTGGGTTGGGTGACAACTGAATGACATGACATGACATCAGAATAGTTGAGGTCTATATAATTATAAGTAATATTTCTATGATTAGATTGTTTAACCTTATGAATATACTTATGATTACACATGAATTGATGAAATAAATATATTTTTTAGTTGTTATTCCCTGTATATGTTTTTTCCTTTTTTTTACTTATTTTATACAATAATGATATGTGTTATGGACATGTACATGAGCTATATATAATCATACACCTTGTTTTCTTTCCTTGTATAAAATTTTTTATTTACACAATATTTTGTTGATATGATTTTTCACACTTTCATTTATACGTGAATGTGAATGAATTATGAATTGAAATATATTATGTATGTTGGTAATGATTTAGTTAGACCAATTCACCATCCACTGAGTTTTCATTATGCAAGCACTATTTGCGGGAATTTAGTTAAACTGAATCGTTCGCCTATGTCTCACCACAGTTGATCCTAAAGGGAGTGTCAATTGGGGTGTGACATTATGGGTGTCATGTTAGTTATCTTGTGTTGAGTTTCTTTATGTACTTTTATTTTAGAATTTGATTGATGTGTTTGTCATGTTACTCTGTTTAGCAAGTGATGTTATTTTAATTATGTAATTATATTTTAATTATTCGAGGATTGTTTAGTTAAATTATCTTAATTCTGATGTTCTNCTTGTGTTGAGTTTCTTTATGTACTTTTATTTTAGAATTTGATTGATGTGTTTGTCATGTTACTCTGTTTAGGAAGTGATGTTATTTTAATTATGTAATTATATTTTAAATATTTGAGGATTGTTTAGTTAAATTATCTTGATTCTGATGTTCGATTATCTTTTGTGCTTTTATTATCACTTAACAAGAATGACACTTTCTTGAAGATTTTTTAATAAATCATGCTTTATATGTAAAGTGATTAGCTTTTGTGGGTTTCATAACTTTTGATGGTTAAATTTTATAAGGTGATGAGATAATAGTAACTGCAAAAGAAATAAACTTATAATAATAATTAAATTAATAAAATTAATTGTTATATTAGTTTGAATAAAAAACTATCGTGACAATTTTGACTTGGGAAGGCAATTATGTTCATTTGAATTAGAAGCCGAAGAAAAAGGAAGCCTCATATTTTGTTGTTTCGTCGCACTCGAGCGAAGGAAGAGTGTTTGTATGCTTGGGAGGAAGATGACTACTTCTTAGCATGAGAGGAGTGTGTTATGACGTTGTTCGGGAGTATTGAGGCTCGGGGACGAACGATGACACCGAGCATGCTTTCTTGTGTGTGAAGGAAGGTCGAGGAAGTGCCTATCATGCGGGTGGCATTGTCGACCCGCGCTTTGTGAGGCAAGAGGAAGGGGGTTCTCGTGTGCATGTGGGAGAGAGGAGAAATAACAGAGATCTTCTGTGTGGGTTTGAGCATAAAGAAAAACATGAGTAAAATCTAGCAGCCCTAACTTGCATGTAAGAGAACACGAGACTCGCGTGTGGAAGGGAGGCCATACGGAGCGTAGCGTATGTAGGGTTTATAGTATTATTTATAAAAATTGTTTTATCAAATTAGTTAAATTTTATCAATTTATATTAAGTTTTATTACCTAATATCAGTGATTAATTGGACAAGCAATTGCGAGAGATTATGATTGGTGTTTGTGAAACAAAGGAAATGATTAATTGAAGGTTTATGTTTTTAATTCTATCTTTTAATGAGTTAAATTAAGATTAATTGATAATAGTATTAATTTGTGTTTTTTCTAATTTAATCAAAAAACATAGAATGAAGAATATTGGATTATAAATCGAGAAAGTNTGTTTGTGAAATAAAGGAAATGATTAATTGAAGGTTTATGTTTTTAATTCTATCTTTTAATGAGTTAAATTACGATTAATTGATAATAGTATTAATTTGTGTTTTTTCTAATTTAATCAAAAAACATAGAATGAAGAATATTGGATTATAAATCGAGAAAGTTTTGCTTTGTGAAACTTGGGGACTGTAATTATTTACTTAATAGAAGGAGAAAGAGATATGCAAGTGAAATCAAGGTTTATTAATCATATTTCTACATTACGGTAATGTTTTTTACTCNTTATTTACTTAATAGAAGGAGAAAGAGATATGCAAGTGAAATCAAGGTTTATTAATCATATTTCTACATTACTGTAATGTTTTTTACTCCTAATTGTATTCTTTATTTTGATTTTTTTNATTATTTCAAAAACTAAAAAGATGCTTGAGGAGTGGAGGAAGAGTATTTTAGTCCCCATTTTTTAGAATAAAGGGGATGCACAAGAGTGCGCAAATTATAGAGAAAATAAGTTGGTGTGTCATACTTTAAAATTATGGGAGAGAGTAATTGAACATATGTTAAGACGTATTAAGTTGATGTGTCATACTTTAAAATTATGGGAGAGGGTAATTGAATATAGGTTAAGACGCATCATTTTCTCATAATCAATTTGGATTTATGCCGGGCAGGTCTACTGTGGAAGCTATACATTTATTGAGAAGTTTGATGGAGAAGTTCAAAGATAATAAGGAAAATCTACATTTGATTTTTATTGATTTAGAAAAAGCTTACGATAAGTTTCCAAGAGATATGACACTAAATAGAACGCAATGGAAAAAAGATTCATGTAGCCGACCCCACTTAGTGGGATTAAGGCTTTGTTGTTGTTGTATTTCTCCAAACTCTAAGCATGCTGCCTAGGAGACACATCCCGAAATCTCCCTGGGAAGTGATACAACAAGAGATCCAATAGACTTTAGTAGAGACTTGCTAAAATTGAAGACGACACCCACGGAGAGAATACCCTCGACGATGACATGGAGAACCGAAGAGAAAAAAGGGATGAAGAACTGAATCCTTTCCATAGAGAGGACTTTAGTGATGAGAAAGATAAGCCCTTACACTGCGAAATTCAATATCAAAGGAGACCAAAAGAGGAGGCACTATTATGGATCCGAATGATTTCATCGAATGGTTATAGGCAGTTGAGAAGTACAAGAAAATGTTAGAAGATCACCAGCGAGGGCGACGACGGAGGAAAGCCCTGAGGCCATTAGCGTGCTTCACGCGAGCAGGTTCGAGCACTGTCTGTCGGGTAGTAGAGCACCAGTCGCTTCGTATGGAGCGAGCGAGGAGACGACTTCAAAGAAGAAGTATCGTTATCTACGGGAGACGACTGCGAGAAATGCGCTGTCGTCTATGGGATCAGACGTGGTCGGCTGGAGCGATCGTCGTCGACTACGGGAGACGACAGNGTGACGATAACCGACAGTGAATCTATCGGCTTCTTCCCTTCTCTTCGGCCTCTCCCACGAGGACGTTATATATATATATATGTAATTTTATGTCATTATGGTTCAGTTTTTACTAAATATTTTCTGCAGTCGACGTCTTCCCCCTCGTGTTGCAAGGCCCTTCCACCTTCCTACTCGCTGCCACCAAACCTTGCCAGCCTTCCTGCATGCTGCCGCCAACTCCATTAGCCTTGTTGTTTGCTGCTGCCAGTCCCCTCGAGCCTTCCTAGTGTTGTCGTAACCTCTCCAACCCTCTACTGTTTGCTGCCTCATCCCCAACCAGCCGACCTATGTGGTGTCCAGCCGCAGCACACCACTCTATCGTCGTCCCTTTAGGAGTCGTTGGCGTTTGTCGTCATTTTGCTCCTGTTTTAAGAGTCGTTATTGTAATCCTTTTGATTTTTTAGCAATAATATTTGCATTTCTGTTGCTATTTTGGGTTAACTCCTGTATCATGCAGCGCTGTCTTTTAAGTATCTTTGTGTTTTATTTCCCTAAAAATGACAGATCTGTGCCTGCGTCCTGTGAAGAGCTTGGTGCAGTTCATTTGTCATAACTTCTATGTTGTTCAAAAGTACATTTTCAGCTTGGTTGACACTTTTTTTTCCAATATTGATGATATGTTTCTTAATGCATTATAACAATTTATTTTGAAATCAGTGATTTTTGTAACTTGTTACAATATTATGTCATATTTTCTTTGATTGTTTGAGGAAATTCATTATGAAATGACGGCATAAATATTCGTGTTGGTGTTTATTGACATTGAATTTGATGTGATTGCTGGAGTGCTTTGTTGTGTCAAACATTTTTGAATTTGGATAAATGAAACACGTTCTTAATATTATTAACTTATGAATTTCTTAAACTATTGATTAAGTCGGTTTATTGGCCGACAGTTTCATGGTTTCACAATCTGATAGATCTAACGATTTGAGTCTTTTTGGTAAACTAGAACACAAAACTCTTGCATAACTGGTATGGTGTGAGCATGGATAAGACGAACCAGTAGAATTGTAGGATTAAATGTTTAGGCTAAATAAAATCTAGTTTTCATGTCAAGATGGGTAATGGAATGATAACCAAATTAAGTGGTTCTTGACTGAAAAATAATATGATTTAGAGCTGAACATGTTGAAACTAACTGGCTCAAAATTATGTTAGCTTTTTGACTGATATTTCTTGTTAGGACGTGATAATAATTCAAGGTGTTGGTTCAAAAAGTT
>JXCR01142789.1:83303-149834 GCA_002079205.1 Phalaenopsis hybrid cultivar | reverse complement strand
CATCTCTCCAGATTTATTCCTCACTTCTGTGCTTCATGTTCCTACTTTGGATTGCAATCTGATCTCTATTAGTAAGCTCACTCATGATTGTCATTGTGTTGCTAAATTTTTTCCATATGTTTGTGAATTTCAAGATTTGAAGTCGGGGAGGATGATTGGCAGTGCTGAGTTGCGTAGTGGTCTCTATCTCCTCAACAAACCCTCTGTCAGTCTAGTCTCACCCACCAGGTGTATTCCAGTATAAAGTCTGTCTTGCTTAAATCCGCTTAGTGCATCTGTATTCCATTCCAGTGTTAATAATGAGAGTGAAATCATGTTACTTCATTATCATTTAGGTCATCCCAACTTTATGTACCTGGGGAAACTGTTTCATCATTTATTTATTAATAAAAGTCCTACCTCTTTTAATTGCGAATTTTGTCAACTTGTCAAACACACTCGTACTTTATTTCCTCGATTATCATACAAACCCACTCGTCCCTTTTCTCTGATCCATAGTGACGTCGGGGGTCCTCATGAAAAAAATATTTCTGGGGCCCAATGGTTCGTGTCCTTTATTGATGATCACACACGGGTGACATGGATCTATCTCATGCGTGATAAATCCGAGGTAGGACCAATATTTCGTGCATTCTATCAAATGATACTCACTCAGTTTGACACAAAAATCAAGGCTCTCAAAACAGATAATGCACGAGACTTTTTCAACACCTCCCTAGGAACTTTTCTTACTCAACACGACATCCTTCACCTTAGCACGTGTGTTGATACTCCCCAACAAAATGGGGATGCCGAGCGGAAAAATCGCCACTTGTTGGAGGTAGCCCGCTGTGTCATGTTTACCACATCGGTCCGTAAATGTTATTGGGGCGAGGCAACATTGACCGCTGCCTACCTCATAAATCGGATGCCCTCTCGTATTCTGTGTTTCTGTAGTTCAATTGATGTCCTCCTTCGCTCTTTTCCAAATACCTGTACACTCTCTTCAGTTGTCCCTACTAAACTATTTGGTTGCTCTGTCTTTGTTCATATTCACAAACAACATCGCAGTAAATTAGACCCCAAATCTGTCAAATGCATATTCATAGGGTATTCGACCAACAAAAAAGGTTATAAGTGTTATTGTCCTCCAACTAAAAAGGTCTATAATTCTATAGATGTCACCTTTTTTGAGCATCAATTATACTACCAAGGGTCTGTCATTCAGGGGGAGAGTAGTTGTAGTGAACAACAGCCCCGTGTTCCTTTACCAACTGACACGGGTCTCTCACCGACTATCAAACCTCCTCCATCTCCTATTCAACTTTCTCAGTCTACACAACCCACACCTTCTCCTATTCAACCTCCTCAGTCTACACAACCCACTCCTCAGGAACTTCGGATCTATACAAGACGAAACAGAACTGCTGAAAGAATAGAGAACCTAGCTCTGCTTCCAGCTGCTGTCCAAGAATCTAATTCGGCTCCAAATTCCCCTGAAACTCACTTAGGTACGGAATCTATAGACACTAGTGATTATGAGCTTACCCCGCCTGTGAAAGATGATTCTGATGTTCCTTGCACTCAACATCCTATTGCCCGATTTGTTTCTTATGAAAGGTTATCTCTTCCCTATCATGCCTTTGTAACTGCTATTGACAGCATAAAGGTTCCGAATTCTATTCAGGAAGCTCTCTCACACCCGGAATGGAAAAAAACTGTGAATGAAGAAGTTGCTGCACTAGAAAAGAGTGGAACGTGGATTGTGTCTGATTTGCCCAAGGATACGAGACTAGTTGGATGCAGGTGGTTATTTACTATCAAATGTAAGGCAGACGGAAACATAGATCGATTAAAAGCCCGACTGGTTGCAAAAGGTTATACTCAGTCATACGAAATTTACTACCAAGAGACATTTGCCCCAGTAGCCAAACTGAACTCCATTAGAATCCTACTCTCCATTGCAGCAAATCGAGACTGACCCCTTATTCAACTTGATGTAAAAAATGCATTCCTTAATGGAGATCTTGAAGAGGATGTATACATGGATTTTTCACCTGGTCTTGAAGGGTTCTTCCCTAGCGGCAAAGTATGCAAGCTCCAGAAATCTCTGTATGGTCTCAAACAATCTCCCCGTGCTTGGTTTGCCCGATTCACCAATTCAATAATCAAGTACGGTTCTACTCAAAGCCAGGCTGATCATACAATGTTCACAAAAAGATCCGAGAAGAAGATTGCTGTACTTATTGTGTATGTTGATGACATCAATCTTACCGGAGATCACACTGAAGAGTTGACAAAGCTAAGGAAGTTTCTAGCCCATGAATTCGAAACAAGGACCTCGGAGACTTGAAATTCTTCTTGGGAATGGAAGTTGCAAGATCCAAAATGGGGATAGCTGTAACTCAAAGGAAGTATACATTGGACCTATTGAAAGAAACTGGTATGCTTGGATGCAAACCAATAGATACTCCAATAGACCCATATAAAAAGATTGGAATGAAGAATGATAGTTTATCTGTTGACAAAGGACGATATCAGCAGCTTGTTGGAAGACTTATTTACTTATCCCATACCAGACCAGACATAAGTTTTTCAGTAAGTATAGTAAGTCAATTCATGAACTTCTACTGAGGAACATATGGGAGCTGTCAACCGTATCTTAAGATACTTAAAGATGACACCTGGGAAAGGATTATTATTCAAAAGGAATGATAGTCAAAAGGTAGAAGTCTTTACTGATGTTGACTGGGCAAGAGGTATATCCACCCGACGATCAACCTCTGGGTATTGCTCGTATGTATGCGGCAATCTAGTGACATGAAGAAGTAAGAAGCAATCAGTGGTATCTCGGAGTAGTGCAGAAGCAGAATACAGAGCACTGACGCTTGATATCTGTGAAGGAATTTGGATCAAAAGATTTCTCAAGGAGCTTGAAATTATAAGAGAAAATTCTATCAAAATGTTTTGTGACAATCAAGCTGCAATCAGTATCGCAAAGAATCCTGTTCATCATGATCGAAACGAAACACTTGAGATTGATCGGAACTTCATTTCAGAGAAGGTGGACAATGAAATCATTGAATTGGTCTATACTCCTAGAGACCAAACCGCAGATATTCTCACAAAGGCTCTCCCTAAGTCCCAGTTTTGATGAGCTAACCAACAAGCTGGGCATGTACAATCTGTACAACCCACCTTGAGGGGGAGTGTGGAATTACACTCATTATTATTTCTTTAATTCTATTTAAGTACTTGTTATATTTAGTCATAATATAAAAAGGGTAATTTCGTAATTATTGTTATTTATGTTTATTCCATAATTATAGGAATTACTTAATTGTATGGAGATTTCTTCCCTCTTTTTTATCTTAAATAGGTGAATTTTCTATCTATTCAGTGAAAAAGAGAATTATTCAAAAATTCACAAATTATGTAAGTAAGGGAATTTCATTTCAAGATGTTTTTGAAAGGGATGGAGCTTTGGGACCATATTGATGGATCTTCTCCGGCACCTACAGAGTTGAATGATCTTGGTCAGTGGGAGGCAAAGGATGCTTGGATTGTTTCATGGATTTTGANACCATATTGATGGATCTTCTCCGGCACCTACAGAGTTGAATGATCTTGGTCAGTGGGAGGCAAAGGATGCTTAGATTGTTTCATGGATTTTGGGGTCTATTAAGGTTCATATGGTGAGCAATTTACAATCCTTTAGTACAACTAAAGAAATGTTGGAATACTTGAAGCACGTTTACAATCAAGATAATATTTCATGACGCTTTCAATTGTAATTTTATGTGAGTACTTATAGTCAAGGTAATCTCTCAACTGAACAATATTATTTTAGCTTTCTTAATTTATGGAGCGAATATTCTGATATTGTCTATGCTAAGTTGTCATAGGAAAATTTAGTTAGTCTTTTGGCCATTCATGAAATGAGTCGTCATGTTCAATTTTTTATGAAACTCATACCTAAATTTGTAACTACTCAGATTGGGTTTCTGAATAGAGATATGATCCCTTGTTTGGATGTATGTTTTAGTGAATTACTGCGCGAAGAACAAAAATTAGTGACAAAAGCCTCTCGGTGCAACTGGTGCATCATCTAAAATAGTTAATGTTGCATATGCTGCTCATACCAAAGGGAAATGAACAAAATAATGTTACAACAACAATGAATTTGGTCATATTGCCCGCCATTATAGTAAGAAGTTCTGTAATTATTGCAAGCAAAACAAACATAATATTAAGGAGTGTCCTACGCGGCCTCAAAACCGCAGACATTAAGCCTTTTATGTTGCGGCATGCGACTCACAATCTTGATTCAATATCCACAATTATTGGCAATAATCAATATATTCTCACACTAGATATGGTTCAACAAACGATTCTCTCTGCCTTTTCCGCTCTTGGTCTTCAAGGGAAACGTAAGACTATTGCTTTTGTACATTCTGCTTGATTTGTTGATTCCGACACCACAAATCATATAACTGACACTACTGATTTATTGCATAATCAATGCCTGTATACTGGCACTCAACGTATTTAGGTTGCTGATAGAAATAATATTTCAATTACGATAATTGGTGATATTAGCTCTTCCTTCTGACATGTATTGGTTTCTCCTAAATTATCTACTAACTTACTTTCTATTGGTCAAATGGTGGATGATAACTGTGATGTACACTTTTCTCGTGATGGTTGTGTTGTGCAGGATCAAGTGTCGGGGAAGGTTATATTGAAGGAGCCTAAGGTAGGCAGGTTGCTTCCATTACAATTTACCATTCCTCAGACTTTGTCATTAGCTTCTTCATTTGTGAGAATAAGGCTAACGTCTGACATAAATGATTATGTCTTCCAAATAATGTTATTTTGAATCATTTGTTGCAAAATTGTGTTTTTGGTTCTACAGATAAAAAATTATTAGTTGATTGCTCTTCTTGTAAATCGGGCAAAAAGTAAGATAGTCTTTTTCTATTTTGGGTAGTACCAATACAAATTTTGACATTATTCATAGCGATGTATAGGGAATTGCACCGATTATTTCTCACGCTCAGTATGAATATTTTCTGATATTTATTTACGATTACGACACACATGGATTTATTTTATGCATTCCTAAGCAGAATTGTTTACTATGTTTCAAACATTAGTGACATGTATTTAAACTCACTTCTCCACTTGTATTAAAACTTTACGGTTTGACAATGGTGCTGAATACGTCTCATGAATTTCAAGCATTTTTCATAACAATAGTATTGTGTCACAACGTTCATTTCCTTATACACCTCAGCAAAATGAAGTTGTCGAACAGAAAAATTGGCATCTTTTGGATATAGTGCACATATTGTTATTAGAATATTCTGCCCCAACTAAGTTTTGGACTAAAATTTTTTCTATTGCAGTTCACCTGATTTCTTTTTTGCCATCTTAACAATTGAAGTTTGATTCTCACAACTATCGAATTTTTTGGTAAACATTCTAATTATCATATGCTATATACTTCGAATGCATTTGTTTTGTTCATTTATCCGCTCATGAACATCATAAGTTGACAATTCGGTTTGTTCAATGTGTTTTTATGGGTTACAGTCCTAATCATAAAAGTTTTGTGTTATAATTCGATTAATAATCAAAGACGTATCTCTCGGGATGTGATTTTTTTTTTAACATGAACATTATTTTTAGTATCATCTTTCGACATCTGATACTATTTTACCTCATGTTGACCTCGCTTTCGATCGAGGTGCAGTTTTCCCCTCAGTAGCCTAGGATTTAGCAGTAGGATTTTTCTGTCGACTGCTCCTAGAAAACTAGTGAAAGAGCCCTCCCCGTTAGCAATTCTGAACTTTTCTTCGTTTGGCTTGACGTTTCATATAGCAGTTTTGATAGCAGGTAAGGCTACTCTGAAGGAACTCAGGGAGTATTCCTATAGGACTGTCGACCTTAGGATTGACTGTACTCGTTGATTTGGCACCGCCACGCTCTTCGCCTTCCTGTTTAATCGAATTCGAGCCGAGTTTTTGACGTGATTCGGGTCGTGACGCTTTTTAGTCCCAGTCGTCGACGAGGTCATCTAAACGACTCCGGATGACGATATATATTTTTGAATACATGATACTCAAGCATCTAGGAATAGAAATGCAAGCATATTTTCAGGGCTAGATTTGATGACCTGTTTAGAAGAATAGAAGTATAGCATGTTATCGACTTTTCTCTTTTCCCTACTTGCTTAAAATGGTAAAACTATGGCATATTTCTATTACTGTGAATGNCACAACTGAATACGTTGTTGAATGTGTAGTTTTCTTTTTATTCTTGGAATTGCTGGTTTGTTTTTGGTTTGGTGATCTCAGATGTTCAATCCTTGTCAAATCAAAATGTTTCCAGCCTATCTTTCCTTTCGCACNCACAACTGAATACGTTGTTGAATGTGTAGTTTTCTTTTTATTCTTGGAATTGCTGGTTTGTTTTTGGTTTGGCGATCTCGGATGTTCAATCCTTGTCAGATCAAAATGTTTCCAGCCTGTCTTTCCTTTCGCATCAATCCCTCCTTTGCTTTCTTCTTTACACAATCCACGAAGCCTCAACCCTATCTGTTCGCACCTCCCTTGTAGACCCCGTGTAATCCCGAGCCTTTTTCTCGTTCCCAATCATAGAAGATCGCGCTCTCCTCCGAAGTGCTGCTCTACCTTCGCCGATCACAAAATAGACGCTAGAATCAATCCTTTCCCTCTANCTTTGCTTTCTTCTTTACACAATCCACGAAGCCTCAACCCTATCTGTTCGCACCTCCCTTGTAGACCCCGTGCAATCCCGAGCCTTTTTCTCGTTCCCAATCATAGAAGATCGCGCTCTTCTCCGAAGTGCTGCTCTACCTTCGCCGATCACAAAATAGACGCTAGAATTAATCCTTTCCCTCTGCCGTGCCTCCTAAGTAGTGCGATCGAACCTCCCAATGTTCACACGCTGCTTGATCTTCTTTGCCCTCACAAGCACGAGCTTTTCCCTTCCTTTTCTTTCAACTGTTTTTCTGCACCAAAGTCATGCTCGAGCTTAGAGGAGCACCGGTGCCGATCTTACACGTTCCTTGGGACTCACAAGCTCCCTGTGTTCAAGCCTTTCCACNAGGAGCACCGGTGCCGATCTTACACGTTCCTTGGGACTCACAAGCTCCCTGTGTTCAAGCCTTTCCACGNGAATATACTCTCTATATTGTTGCTCTTGTTTAAGACATATGTTGGCTCTATATCTTGATGTTTCAAAAGGCAAGTGAACTACTTTTTGGTTCTAAATGGGTCGGTTTCACCTTGAAGTAGCTGGAACTTTAATTTCTGTTAAATCTTGAGTTTCTATCTATGCTTGGGCTCTGTTTTAGCCTTGAGTGGCTCGGTTTCTGGCCTCCATTGGGGCTCGGTCTTACCTGCTCTAGCATTTTACTCTTGCCTGATTATGAGGCTTATTTTTGTTTTATTTGGGGTGTGGCTTTATTCTTTTTGCCCTTGCTGGTTTTCGGTTTGCCTAAAAATGGCTGGGTTTGGATTTGCTATCATATACTGCATTTGATTTGCCTTTATAGCTTTGATTTGATCTCTTTAGAGGCTCGATTTTCACCTTGGAAGGGTTGGAGGCTGGGTTCTGGATTGAGATCTTGTCTTGGGTATATGAGCTTTACTTGTTAACCTTGAGGGATTTATTTTGGCTTGATTTGGGAGCTCGGTTTGCTTGTTTTAGGTTCTACCCAAGAGTCTGTTGTGGTGAATATTCTTGTCCCTGTTCCATAGCTGTTGGAAGGTTCTGTTTTATTTACTTTAACCCCTATTTGGGAGCTTGGTGTTGTCTTCTCCTGTCCCTACCTGAGGAGTGGTTTGGGTTTGATTTTTGTTTGCCTTAGTCCCTACCCGAGAGCCCATGATTGATGCCTTATACTTGTCCCTACTCGAGGCTTTTGGTGGCTGCCCTTTGCTTGCTTTTGTCCCTTACCCGAGAGCTTGTTGGGGGTCTGTTTATGCCTTGTTCTGGCCCTTACCCGAGAGCTCGTTGAGAGCCTGTCTTGTGCCCTTTTTCCGCTCTTACCCGAGAGCTTGTTGGGGGCCTGTCTTGTGCCTTTTTCTGTCCATACCCGAAGGCTTGTAGTGGAGTTGGTCCATGCTTGTTCTTAGCTCCACCCTTGAACTTGTTGGTAGGCTATCCGTGGTTGTTTGGCTCTTCCTGCCGAACTTATGTTGACTTGAATGTTATGGATGAATCAAGTTTGCCATAAAAAAACATATGCATTTGCACTATCTATAGAGTGAGGTGATCAAAAATAAATTGAGCATATTTCTTATGTCTTACTTGGGGGAAATTGGAGCCGGTTTGAATGATTTATACAAGCTTGTCCATTCACTCTCTTACGTATCAAAGGCAATACTTTGGGTAGTTTTCCTGTTGCTACTGTGGTCGTGGGCTCCTTTTGTGCCTTGGGTTGCCTTGGCCGTGAGCCTTCGCTCTTTTTGTGCCTTGGGTTGCCTTGGCCGTGAGTCTCTTCGGTCATATTTTGCATTGACCAAAAGCCTTGGTGGCTATACCCCCCTTTATTGATCCCGACCGTGAGCATTTCTCTGGTTTTATGGGAAGATTTTATGCTTATTTGATATATGAGGCTATTGATTAATTTGGAAGTTGGAAGATCCTGATTTTTGTATGGGTTTGGAAATACTAGTGGTGGTTTCCCCGGGGTCACTTTCCTTTTGCTTGATTTATGAAGTTTGGGAGATTTCTAAATTTTATCTTAGGAGAATGTTTGGATGAGACGAATTGATTTCATACAAGCTATCTTTGGGGTTTGAATACCGACGTTAGGATGTCATTTTGACTTCAGTTAAGTCATTTATTGAAATGAGAAAGTGATATCCTTTCGGATTAATTCAAGGATATTCAGGTCTTTCTTTTCAGGTCTTTTTCGTCATGAGTTTTGAGAGCTGATTCATCCTCCGTTCTTTTCGATGTTTTAGGTGGATCAGTCCCCCCTCTCTCTCTCACCCCATTTTTATTATCTTTTTTTTTCCTTGCTTCTTGGTTCGATTTTTTATGCTTATGTCCGATACATAATTGTCCACGTATAGTCTTTTGCTATGCGTGAAACCATCAAGCAAGGTCGTAAGTAGGTCAGTTTTGTTTTGGGCTTAGGGCGGTGATGACAAAGACACATCGGAGATAGAACAAAATGATATATCATCCTATGACATCGGAATCCGATTCAACAACCCATCAGGATCCGGTTCAGGAACCCTGTGAGCTGTAGGCTGACAATATCATTTACCGCACAAGACTAGCAGGAGTTGACCCGAACCTTCTTAGGTTGTTGGTAGCCTTATGCCCGACAGAGCGATCGATTTGTGGACAACTACTTTTCAAAACTGATAAAAACAAATTTGATAAGAACATATACACATTTTTCTATAACAAAAATACATTTTTCGCTACAAACAAAATTGATACAGCCCACTTTGCATGTTTGAAACCTATGTGCATGCTGAAAATATAAATTTTAAATACATTTTAAACATCGGTTGTCCACCTGTTGATCACCTGTTTAGGCTAAGGAGTATCCTCCTGAGTTAGGTTCGATAGGACACCCTTCTAGTTGAGTGGCGGGCTTTATACGTCCGGGTGATCGAGTATCCTTCGACGACCCTCTAGTACTAATATATAGCTGAGCCTAGCCCCGACATGAGTGCTTGCGGTCCCCCTCTTTTCGGGCTTTTTATATGTTTTTCTTGAAATTTTTGGACAAAACACTCGTGGTCTCTTTTCTGGATTTTCCCGTGTTTTCTACGATTTTAATCGATTTGTCGATTCGTCGATTTCCTCGCGTTTCTCTTGTCTTGAGTCTTTTGACGATCTTTCTCGAGATTTCTGGACGATGTTTCTTTGTTTTCGCTTATATAAAACATTTCAGCATGTTTCCTCAAGTTTTGTTGCATGTACCTGTTGCATCAATTACACCTAATGAACAGCGGACATCCCAGGTATACAAGTTTGTTTTATGTTTACAGCATGTTACTTTCTTGCAAATCACCTACTTGCTATATTTTTTTTACTTTTCCTTTACTCCACAAGTTGTACTGTTCTCTCTACTGCATACTATATTTCTTATCCTGTGTTACATATTCTACTGTTATGCTATACACTATACAATTTCAACATGTTCCTTATAAAATATTTGAAGAACTACAACCATAGGGCCGCTGGATTTGACATTATAACCTGACACCCTTGAAAACTTAAACTCGTCACGACAAGGAGCTTGGAACTAGCGCGGTGGGCAGCACGACCATCTTCAACAGCAGAACATGTCTTCCTCAGCTAAACCATTCATTTCCTAGAAATTAAAACAACAATCCATAGGATTTCGAGGTTGTTCGCCTATTGCAACATAAATCCTCAACCTTTTCTTTAGGCATTTGTATAGCTTTGTTGTACGATTTAAACCCTAACTCGTTTTAGGATTCTGAGTTTGTCGTTCATTATCACCTAAATCCTCACATCTTCCAGGCTATTTGTGTGATCGTTTCACACGAATGTAAACTCTAAATAAATAAAATTGGCGGGATAAAACACTTTAATATTTCTCCTCGAAATTGAAGTCAAACCATATGGTAGATTGGGAAATCACCGAGGATCTTCTCTGGATCTGTGGCATCCCCTAGTTCTTCTTCATTTAGGTTATGTAATAAATGTTTCAAATTTGAGTCATTCCACTTTCACACATCTTTGTCTGATTTTGTTGAAAAGTCCCATCTTTTTGAAGTCCTTGAAGATAATTTTTCATGATTTTTATCGAGAGTATTCTTAAGTGACTTCAGTCATTTAAGATGTAATTAACTATATGGACTTGCCCTTATAGGAAGCTTTTCCGAACCTAGCTTAAAATAAACCTTATTTAATTTTTCATATTAAAGATGAGAATTTGTCGGCAAATAAAACAGTTTCGTAGACCAAACAGACGTCATATATTTCTTAGTTTATTTGATCGAGCATCATCCTCAAATCATGTGTTTATCCCTCGTGATAGATACAGGGTTTGAGGTAGAATGCTTTTTCATTTAAACTGTGAAAATTGTTAGTTCAGTTTGATTTCATATTTTTCTAAACTTAAATCTATATGTAAATTAAAACGTCCTTCCGAAGCGGGCGACGGAATTTCGATTCCGGTGACAGACAGCTTCCTACGGGCGACTCACCACACCCAACTTTTTATCGCCGACACCTCATCACTTTGATGATTCTTCTTTTAATTAATGGTTCAAGCCTGACCTTGTATACATATGACGCCTGCCCCCTTCACCTCCAGTCCTTCCCGACTCTGCTCCTGAAAATGCTCTAGTCATTGTTCGACGATCAACTCGACACATTTTTCCTTGGGATAGAAATGACTATTCTGCAATTTTAAATAATACTACAGTTCCTACCTCTTATTATCAGATTGCTAAACATACTTGTTGGATAAAGACCATGCAAGAGGAATTTCAGACACTTTAAGATAATCATACTTGGGATATTGTTTCATGTTCTGCAGGTGTTGAACTCATTGGTTATAAATGGGTTTATTCTGTTAAGCTCCGATTTGATGGTTCTCTTGACAGACACAAGGCTAGATTAATAGCTCTTGGCAATCACAAGATAATGAGATTGATTATGAAGAGACCTTTACACCTATGGCTAAGATGACAACTGTCCTGCTTGTTCTATCTATTGTTGCATTTAGAGGCTGGTCCTTATGATAGATGGATGTTAAGAATGCATTTATGCATGGGGACCTCAAAGAAGATATCTATATGACTAATCTAAGCTTGTTTTCTACACCCTCACATGATGTTTGTAAGCTCAAACAATCTTTATACAGTTTGAAATAGGCTTCACGAGCTTGGTTTGAAAAGTTTCGCAATATTCTTCTTAGCTTCTCTTTTATTCAAAGTCAGCATGATTCTTCATTGTTTCTTCGCAAGACTGACAAGGAAATTATATCGTTATTAGTCTGTGTTGATGATATTGTCATCACAAGATCTGATACTCAATTGATGTCTCAGTTGCAGAAGCATCTTCACGGTTTTTTTTCATATGAAGGATTTGGGTTCTTTAACTTATTTATTTGGTTTTGAGGTTCACTCTCCCCCCGCAGATATTTTTCTTCATCAACATAACTACACTAAGGAACTAATTGCTTTGGCTAATCTCCTAAAGGGTCGTCCTTTTGATACTCCTTTGGAAGTGAATTTTAAATATCAACGGAATGATGGTGACTTCTTATATGATCCATATGTGTATCGACAACTTGTTGGGTGTCTCAATTATCTAACCATTACACGTCTTGATATTTCATTTGTTGTGCAATAAGTTGGTCAGTTTATGCAGGCACCTACACATCTTTATTTAGCTGCAGTTTGACATATTGTTAGGTATTTGAAAGGCACTTCTCATCATGGTTTATTCTTTTCCATGTAGTCTCTTATTCACTTAACAACCTATAGTGATGCTGATTGAGCTGGTTGTTCCGAGACACGTCGATTTATTACTGGTTAGTCTATGTTTCTCGAAAACTCTTTAATTTCTTGGAAGAGTAAGAAACAAACTCGAGTGTCTAAGTCTCTACTGAGTCTGAATATTGTGTTATGTCATTTGCTTGTTTTGAGATCATTTGGCTTCGGTGTTTGTTGGCCGAGCTTGGCTTTCCTCAACTTGAGTATACTTCTCTTTATGCAAATAATACTAGTACTATGTAGATTACTGCTAATCCTGCCTTTCATGAGCACATGAAATACGTTGAAGTGGACTGTCATTCTATTCGAGAAGCTTATGATAATGATGTTATTTCTCTTCCTAATATCTCTCTGATCTTCAAACTGTTGATATATTTTCTGAGACTCTTTCTCAGCAATATGTCATCAGTTCATTGTTTGCAAATTGTTTTTCTTGATTAGTCGACATCAATTTGAGAGGGGATATGAATCGAGAATAATAGAAATTAGGTAGAATTAAGAGTTTTCTTATTTAAATTGCTCTTGATTTTCCTCTCTTATTAATTGTATATATTCATTTTTTATAGCTAAATATATAAATTAGGAATATGTATTATTAGGTTATCTAAAGGAGATTGTACAAATTTATAAGTATTATTAGTTTACCTAAAGTAGATTGTACAGATTATTATTTAATGGAATGAAAGCAAAGGAAAAAGACATTTAGCCAATTTTCTCAAAAGTTGTTTTCTTGTTCCTTCTTGTATAACACAACAAAAGAGAAGGTTGGTTTCCTCTCGATTTTGACGTACAATGACCTCCAAAGCTCCCACCCTTCCCTTTTTTCATTCCATTTCCAGCTCGAGGCCCTTGCTTCCTTGCAGTGACCTCATATGATCACTCCTATGATTATTTCCTTGTTGTTCGAACCCAAACTTAGCCATATCTCCACTCCTACCATCCAATGACACGTACATTGTTTTTATTTTATTGTATAATATGTATTATGTTGTATATATATTATATACAAAAAATCAGAGAAAATGAAAGGATTGTGTGGTTATTCTTTGGCTTGTTAATCTTGATCCAACTATCGTCATCTTCAATTTAAAGATTCGTCGTAAAAAGACATTGAAAATCAATTAGCAATTTTTTTTTTTCTAGGCTAGTGGAAGAATAATAAAATTTAATTGAAAATGAAATTTAATGAAACTTTTTTGATCAATATGTATTTTCTATGAATGAGATATGCGTACCATGANTGATTATTTCCTTGTTGTTCGAACCCAAACTTAGCCATATCTCCACTCCTACCATCCCATAACACGTACATGATTTTTATTTTATTGTATAACATGTATTATGTTGTATATATTATATACGAAAAAACCAGAGAAAATGAAAGGATTGTGTGGTTATTCTTTGGCTTGTTGATCTCGATCCAACGATCGTCATCGTCAATTTAAAGATTCGTCGTAAAAAGACATTGAAAATCAATTAGCAATTTTTTTTTCTAGACTAGTGGTAGAATAATAAAATTTAATTGAAAATGAAATTTAATGAAACTTTATTGATCAATATGTATTTTCTATGAATGAGATATGCGTACCATGGTCTGCTAATATTGTCAACTACATTATTATTGATATTATACCTTTTGAGCTGACTTAAAAAAAAAGTTTATTCCAATTTTTCATTTTATTTTTGGGACGAATCTAATTTGTTTAGAAAGTATGGTGACCAAATTTTAGGAAATGCTCTTTAGGAGTGATTGATAGTATCATTAGTAAATGTCATGAATCAAATTATGGATGGCATTTTGGAAGACAAAATCTTACCTAAAATTTTATAATCTAGATTCTAATGACCTATCCTATTTAAGGATGTGAATTTTTATGTTAGGAAGTGTCATAGGTGTCAAAGTGTAGGAAATATATCTAGAAAAAAAAAATGAAATGTTCTTGAACTATTTTTTGTAACTAAACATTTTTATGTTTGGAAAATGAACTTTATAAAACTATTTATTCCACCATTTGAGAATCAATATATTTTAATTGTAGATAATATCATTAAGTAGATACTTGGAGCAGTTGTACATAATTGTGACTTTGAGATTGTGATACAACAAGAAGTCTTGATCCCACTAAGTAGGGTCGCCTATATGAATCTTTTTTTTTCCTTTGTGTTCTTTTGAGTGTGAGTTTTTCATTTAATTCTAATAAATTAAGATTATTTTTTGTACAACTGTCCGAAATCTTTTGAGGTCTATCTCCGCTTTTCTTAAAATAAGTCGAATCTAAAACATCTACTATCTAAAGTGGGTCAGCAGATGTTCAATTTTTAATGTGACCAAACCATCTAAGGCGACTCTCTCTAACCTTGTCCGCCATTGGAGCTACTCCAACCCTTTCACGGATATATTTGTTTCACATGAACATTCTTATCTCAACAACACTTAATTTTATTCTTTTATTTCATAGACCGAAGTCTTGCATCATAAAACATTGTTAGTCCCACCACCATCTTATAAAATTTTCTTTTTCAAGTCTAAATGGTACTTTTTTATCGCCCAATAGGCCCGATGTATTCCTTCACTTTGAATATACAACATTAATTCTACTAATAACATCCCAATCTATATCACCACTTTGAAAAGTCGACTCGAGATATCTAAAATGTTCACTCATTTTAATGATTTGATCACCCTTAGTTACGACCTCACTACTAGATCTACTACTATTAAAATTATATTCTGTGTATATAATTTAGGATCTACTAAAATGAAGGCCTTTAGTGTCTAAAGTTAACCATCATAATAAATATTTTTCCTAAACTCTCTCTAGTCTTATCAATAAGGAGGATATCAAATGTGAAAGACAGACACGAAGGTATATCCTCCTGTAAATCTCCAGTATGAATATCCATTACTAAAACAAAAAGATATGATCTTAAAGCTGATCGTTGATGTAATGCAACTAAAATAAAAAAGTACATGGTAAATTCTTCTTATGTTCGAACACAAATAACAGCTCGACATAATCTTTAATGACTGAGTATAAGCTATGTCAATACATTTTTTTTAAGACTCTCCAATGTACTTCTCTTGGAATCTTATCCTAAGCTTTTTTGAAATCAATAAAAATCATATGTAGATCTTCTAACTCTCTGTGCACTTCTCCATCTAACCTCTTAATAAATATATAGCTTTCATAATAAGCTTGCCCGACATGAATCTATATTGTTTTTGAGAAATTTTTGTATCAACTCGTAACTAATGTTAAGTTAATCTCTCATAACTTTTGCAACTCTCTTAAAAGTACTTATTATTTTATCTCTTATAGTATTAGTTTCTCCATGAATATCCTAAATTTTAAGATCTTGAAGTCTTACACAAAAATAATTTTGTGTTTGTTTTTAAAGTGCTCCCTTGGATTATATAACAATAGTTCATTATGTTTTTCATCTTCCAATCCTTCAACTTAAAATCAAAAATCAATAATCAGTGTTAAATACTTAAATTTTTACTTGGAATAACTTTACTATAGTTACAATCTCGACAATTTATTATTTTCATAATAAAATAATAATTATTGTTTTATTAGATCCATCTTTATAGGTGATAATATGCATTTTTTCTTTTCAAAATAAAGTATTAACAATAAAAAAATTCTAAGTTTAAGCAAAATTCAATATCAATTTATTTTCTTCATTAATGACTTCAAACATGTAACAATAATAAATATTTTAAAAAATATTTTATTACTCTACCCACATGTTTATTTAAATCTCATCCAATAAAAAATTTTCTTAAGAGATCCTTTGTATTTATTCTTCTAAGTTATTCCAAAATTTTTTTTTTTAACATATATTCAAAGCTGCACGGGGAGCATAAAAAATTTATAACATTAAAAATCTTAGTATCAAAATTAATATTTAGAGCTATATTCATACCTCCAATTCTTTTAATTTTTACAATATTACTTTTTAAACTCTTAGCTGTAATTACAACTATACCATTTATGGTACAACTGCTTGAATGTCAAAGTTTAAAACCTAAACTATCAATCTTCTTACTTTTTTCTCAAATTCATTTAATTTTATGAATGCATAAGATATTTATTTCATATGAATCATAATATTATAATTACATCAATTTATCTTTAATTATTTCATGTATTGAACTTCTTTGCTTGCATTTATCTATAATATGAGAATCATTTTTTGTTTAATGGTACAACCAGTCATCGGTGTAGTGACCCATGCACACTTTTCATTATATTCAAGTCGTATAGCACATCACTTCCAGGGGATGCCCTAGCTTTAACACAATGTCTTAAAAGATTCATGTCATAGCTTTTTTATAAAAAAATTTATGCTGGCTATCGACTACCTAATATAACCCTTCATTTTTCACATCCGAGACTTGGAACACGGTAATAATAGTGTTGACTTTAAGATAGAGATTAAATTAAAAAAAGAAAATTCTAGGCTCGAAACTCCTAAATTTACTATTTGTCNGATTCATGTCATAGCTTTTTTATAAAAAAAATTATGTTGACTATTGACTACCTAATGTAACCCTTCATTTTTTACATCCGGGACTTGGAACCCGATAATAACAGTGTTGACTTTAAGATAGAGATAAAATTAAAAAAAGAAAATNTATTGCATATCATCCACAAATTAAAAGATGGATTAAAGTATTTAAAAGAGAGATTAAGCAGATTGTAAAAAACATAGCTAACCTCACTAGGAAAGATTGTTCACTTGGGGTAGATTATATTTTTTTGTGCTTATAAGGCTGCTTTTGAAACTCCAATAGTGATGTGTTCTCATAGGCTAATTTTTGGGGAATGCTCATCATTTATCCTTCGAGTTAGAAAATAAGGCAGTTTGGTCAGTTAAGTAATTCAATTATAATTTGAAAAATGCTGGGAAAAAAGACTAGTATATTTAAAAAAATTAAATAAGATTGGATTTCAAGCATATGAAAATGCCCAAATTTGCAAAGAAAAAAAATTAAAAGGTGTGATGATTGGAATGTTATTAAAATGCAATTCGCACATGAAAATAAAGTCTTATTGTTTAATTCAATTATAAAATTGCTTTCTATTAAGTTAAAGTTTAGGTGGTCAAGATAATTTACTGTAGTGAAAGCATTCCTACATGGAGTTGTTGAAATTGTGAATAAAAAAATTGTCCCTACAAATATTGAATTCTTATTTCAGAGAGCACTTATAATAATATAAGAAATATGACATGTTAGGTTATCCCAACTAATAATGCTTTAGCAAAGTAAAGCTAAATATTATAAACAAAGAAGTGTGAGACAACCCAATTTTTAAATTATTTTTTTTTAAATTGATGTGATGCTTTTACGTTTTCCTTAAAAATTAATAATATGCTGCATTTATGTTGCATTTATATGGCCACAACACGGATTGATAACAACAACCGTACGATGAAACAACGAAGTGCGAACATCGAGGGGGACCCATCACCTATTCTAAGGCAAAATACTAACACACCATTTATAAAGGGAAATGATACAACACTACAAAGGTTATAGAATATAATATTAAACTCTTAAAATACATAACTCAAGCTAATATCACAAAATAAGAAAAGCACTCATATATTAAAGTTCCAAAATTGAAAATAGCTTAATTAGAAATAACGAAGTAGAAAAAAAATTTGAAATGAAAGAAATTGGGACGAAATAGGTAACGGCATGGTGTCCTTGACGCAATAGTATTCTCGCGATCACGGGAATTTGTAGTTCCCATTTCAGAGGTCCAAATGACATTGTGGGATTCTAGCTATTCCACAATTCCATGAAAATTGTGAAAGCGGGAGCTGTCGTGTCACATATTGTCATAATCAGCCTAATATGGCATAAATTTGTTGACACAATATTACACCATATATGATCTTATAGCTCTTCTCCAGTTGAAAATTTTATGAGATACCTTTTATCGACACTCATCTCCAATTGATCCTACAACCCGTGTCACATATTGTCATAGTTGGTGGAGGAGGTTATGGGAGGAAATCTCTAAAGGATTATGATTCTGGGTGGATCACACTAGGCAATCGGCTTGAATATTGGGTTATTTTCTCGATTGAGGTGAAATAATGCTATATTAAATAAATAATAATAAATTTATGTAGGATTTTTATGTTGTTCTTATTGACATATGATTGTATTTTGAATATCTTTATATTGTGAATGTCTGCACATATTAGCACAAATGCAAGCTTGAGCTGACATTGATAATGTTTATAATCTTGTTACCATTTTACTTATATGATGAGCATATGTATGAAATTATCACTTGCAAGTATTCATTGACTATGTTTTGTGATAAGTAGACTATTAAATGAATGCATGCAAATACAGATGATAGGGAATGGTGAGGTTTCTGACTTCTGGTATTCAGATAAAGACGGATTCAGGAACTATTAGGATCATACAAGAACAGCAACTTGTGGGGTGTTGTAATTTTTGAGCCTCAAGTTAGAGGAATTGAAACATTTGTTGTAGCTGCATTGATTTTGAAAGAATAATAAGCTTTTCTTATTAAAGTCTCTGTTAAAAGGTAAAGATTAACCCTAGATTAAATTTTTTTAATTAGCTTTAGGATTCTATGCTAAGGTGTACTTTTTAATTGAACGGTAAATAAAGAAAAGAAGTGGTGAAGTTGAGATCGATATGGATTTTGGTTCATTTGAAGATAAAACTCTATTCCATAATTTTTCTTTCTAACCTTATATGTGTTTGTTGAATTGATTAAAGTTTAATTTTCTTTAATAAATATTTAAATGTAAAAGAAGTTTTAAATTGTTTTAACATAATTTTAATATAAAAAATAACAGTTTCATGGTTAATAAGGTAATCATAAATTAGCAACAATTTGAGATATTAAATACTAGATATTAAATTAAGATTATTTTTGCATAATCCTATCAATTAAGTTAATTGAAATTATATGACTAACTTATATATGATTTTAGTTTTAAATTAATTTAATATAAAATTTTCTTTAAAATTAGCTTATGAAATTCTTAAATGCAAGCAATTTGTATTGATTCAATGTTTATAAATTATTTTTGATTTTGAGATGGGAGTACAATTCTAAGAGATAGGTTTATTATTTTAGTATTATTATTAACTGTAAAAATTAGATATGGATGAAAATCAATAAGTTCAAAATAAACTCTCACTTTGATAAAATTTTGTTGTCATTAATTATAATGAAGGGTAATCATAAATAAATTGGGATTAAAATATTATTCTTTTAATATGTTAATTTAAATATTATATTTTATAAGTTCATAGCGTTAAAGTAAGTATTATCAAGTCGCCGAACTTGTTATCCGATGGTTGAGATTTTAGCTTGATAACTAATGTGAGTAATTATGATCTTAAATTACAATTATTTTTTTTACTTCATTATGATCTTAAATTACAATTTTTCTTTACTTTTGAATATAATTTTTATTTCATTTCTTCATATTAATGCTTTATATCAATGAATGAGATATGTATTAAATAATGGATTTTGTATATAACATGAATTTTTAGATTCTATTAGAAAGACATATTCTTTAGTTGACAATCATTTAAGAATGTAATGGAATCAAAGTTTGTCAGAATGATTGTACGTATACGATGATAGACAAAGTTCACTTCTTTATAGTACTGATTAGGGATGCCATTATACCCGCATAAATATTTGTTTGTTACCTTAGATTATTATGACATTAAGATCACACACCTAAGTGTCGATTGGAATGTATCGGTCAGGGATGAGTAGGAAGCTTTTCACTTGAGATAATAATAGACACATTTTCATCTCGGACAATAATAGACTTATTTTATGCCCCGTTGCGATGCTATGATACATATCAGACAAGAGTGAATTAGGGTATATTTAGATGGTTCTTCCAAGACGGATGTATAAGGGTGAGAAGTGTAATAAAAGTTAAAACGCTGAACCTCAAAAATAAAATGAAAGTTAATGTATAAAAACTTTGAATTCCTTCAGTGAGAAATATCATTAATAAAATTAAATTATTATACGATGGGCAATACATATATTACCTTTTTTATTGATTTATGGTAGTTTAAAATTGTAATTACACCCGCAAATATTAGACAATATTATTTTATTATTTAATATTTCAGATAAATTAGTGAAGGAAAATATGTTGTGTATCATAGATGGAACAGTAATGATGCAATGTATGTTAACATTTATTTTGATTTTTTTTTTTTGTTTTTTATGGCTCTTTCGTTATTTTTAAATTTAAAATTAGTAATTAAATTTGAATTTTTATCATCCGATCGTGTGTTTCTTTAAAAATTTCAAGTATTGGGCCAGGTCATGATATTCCGAGTAGTCATCATTATTGTTGTGGGTGATTTTCTATTGTTGTCTCTTTTCAGAATCATGAGTCTCCATTGTAATTGGAAGCTTTTCTCTTGCATATCCTACAAGACAATTCTCTTGAGCATCTTGTTGAGGGACAATTCTCCTGAGCATCTTGCTGAGGGTTCTTCCCTGCCGGTATAATGAGTTACTATTTTCTTTAGGATTTAGTTGGTAGGTGTAGGGATAGATTTTTGCATGGAGTTAGGAAAATGTAATTTTGAAAATTTAGGGTTAGAGTTAGGAATTGAAATTAGGATTTGGCTCTGATATCAAATGGCACCGTTCTATGATTTTTAAAAGGTTTTTCATGATCAAATTTAGTTGTTAGAGGTTGTGGGATTGTAATAGAAAGAGAATATGTGGCATCGATAGAGTTTGGTTTGGGGTTGAAAACGTTTGGCAGTTGTCTAGGCTGAAGAACAATAAGGAAGCAAGGAGCGGCAACTCACACGACAAAGTATAGATGGGGAAAGGCTCTCCCAAATGTTCTCACCATGGTATACACTCATCACTCAAAGAAGAATAGAATAAAACTCTCTGAATAGGAGAATTGCAAAGAACAAATCAATGAAAAGCCCATACTTAGAGAAATAATAACATATTAATTGTTCCCCCTCAAAATAACTCTAATTCTATTTCAATTATTTTAAAAAAGGGGCATTTAGGCCTGGCACTAGTCTGTAGGCTGGAATTTTTCCGCTTTTGTATCATGAGGCAAAATTTTGTCCAGATCTCGCATAAGCGGGGATCATAGAATTCCTTTTGGAAATATTTGCATTTATGCAGCCTACTAGTATACTTTTGGCAATATTTTCTTAATTTTTAGTGCACCTATATAATGCTCTTTTATGATTTTTTGGACACCATTTTAATGCACCTGAATATTTTTTTGATGCACTTACACGATACATTTGCACAATTTTTAGTTCATTAGCATGCTTTTTGAGACATTGATTTTGGATTGAAGAATGCCTTGTGACATCCATAGGGAGCTTAAAATTTTTTGGATTTGAATAATTTGTGCGTATTTCATGTTGTTAAGATGCATGCAAAATTTCATTTTCAATTTTAATATTCACCGTTTATGCAATGCTATGTTTGTATTATGTTGAATATACAATTCTTGAGTAGATTTTTATCTTTTTTTCATTTTCATTTTAAACAATATAGATGTTCTTTTTAGTCAATCTTGATATTTTGGATGCATCAATGTAGTCTGTTTCACATAATGGACGATCCTCAGGCGGTTTTGGCTATGGTAGAGGTGTTACAATCTTGACTTATGTGGCTTGGCATTCATCCTCTGCTGCTTTGTGTGCTTAGTTGAGCTACCTTCCTTTGGTAATTTCAATGCTTCGCATGCATTGATGCATTTTTTTTTCTCAAATTAAGTGATAATTGTTTAATTTTGATTAATCAATATGTCTCAGATATGTCTTGTGTGATATCGCATCCATTGACAATCTTTGACATTACATTTAGCTTCTTGCAGTGGAGCAAATACGAAATTCAATATATAGGTAAAATGAAAGAAATGCTTCGAGCTAAGTATTGTTGCAGGCCTATTAAGTGTAAGGTAGGGAACCGTTTAGATCACTGAGTTTCTTGTGAGATTTTGTTGGCAGACATTATGTGAGACATTATTTGGTTGTGATATTAAATTTTGAAGTTATGCTTATTTTTCAAAAAATTAATAACTAAATTGGAGTTATATTGACTTGTTAGAGTTCTAGTATCACAAGATTGTGAATTCAAAATGACAAACTATAATGCTAAGTTTTAATCTTAGGGAAAATTTAAGCATAAAGTTCTGGCAATGATAATACTCATTTTATTAATATATTTTCTTATTTTAATTATGTACTTATTCTAAAATTTAAAATTCTCTTCAGATGACTATTTTGATGTTTTCATATTACAATTCATTTATAGTACAAAGATATTTTAGATTTTTTAAATTGTGAACTATTCTTCTTGAAATAGTTGGTTTGGATGCTAGTTTAAGTTTGCAAAGCATATCCACAACAGTTTTTTGTTAGCAAAATGTTGTGTTACGCAAGAATTTTTAGGCATGTGGGGTACTTTTGGTGTAATATGGAATATTTGGATTAATGCAGAGTTAATTTCTATCATTGATTTCTTAAGTATGCTTTGCCGGTGATATTTCTGGATCAAGCCTAAACTTGATGTAAGTATAATGATATTAATGCAGGTATCACAACATTGGTGGGAGGTGGGACAGGACCTGCTGATGGTACTCGTGCGACCACCTGTACACCTGCTCCATTCCATATGCAAATGATGCTGCAGTCAACTGATGATTTGCCAATAAATATTGGTTTCACAGGCAAGGTTTGTGGGTCAAGCCTGGATGATTATTATGCACCTTGTACTTTTGAGTTTTGCTTCATTTCTTTGGTTCATTAAAATTTTTCTGAACATGGGCCATATCTAGAAGTTGTACTTGTTCCTAATAAGTTTCGTTAAACGTCTTTGGTTTTTTTTGGTGGTTAAAAGCCAAAGTCATAGGATCATTGATAAACGTAAACTTTGTACAACTACTTGTACCAATAGGAGATCAATTTTCTTGAAACGAATGTGGGCATTATGGACATGACTGGTTGGTGGTGGTGGATTTTCGAGAATATTCAGGAAAGTTACATTCTGTTTGTTAATTTTTGTATGCTATTCAAAACAACATAAATAATTTGTAGATATTTGGAAAAAAACGAGCCAGATGCTATGAGAATTTTTTCAGCTTAATGGAAGTCAAAAGGAAAACTTTCTCAAAATTTAATGATGAAGATTAAAGATCACGCCTAGGCTTTGTCACGACTCGACCTGGGGGCTCAGAATTTCAAAGGAGGGAACAGATGATTGGATGGTAAAGTTAGAATTTCTATTTTTAATTTTCTATCACAAACCATTTACATTCCAAATAAATTAAAGGTGGTCCTAAAAAATATAATTTAACTTGGCCAAAAAAAAAAAGAGAAAACCTGTTGGGATTTATCTTTCTTTCGTTTGTTTGCATTATCTTTTCTTAAATCCATTTTCTAGTTCAGTGTTATACCGAAAATTGTTAGTTTAAAATTTTGTGAGTTATCAACAATTCGGTGAATACTTTGACTTCTACATTACAACAATATAATAGAAAAAAATAATATACATGTCAGTAAAAAATACAATGATTTGATATAAAAGTCTTTGAGATTTTACCTTTCATATATGATCATTTGTGAACTCAAAATATTTAATGTATCATACTATATCATGTTATATGCACAACTGTCATAAGTGTACCGTCTAAATTTTACTAATTAAGGTATATCATTTTAATAACATTTCTTCAATTAGGTGCATGAGTACCTAGTGTTTCCATCTAGTACTATGAATGTATGAATTTTAGGTCACTTATTTGTATATTAAGCCTCTACAACGGCTTTTCGACCATCATTGACTGTCGTTTTTTAATTTTTTATTAATCGACGGTTCACCCATCGATTATCCTTTCAAGTCCACTGGTTATTAATTTAGTAATAACCCACGGTCAGCGTCATAAAAAAATCATCGGTTTTGAAGTTTATCAAAAAGCCATTATTAAAATTGATAGAACAACGGACATGCTCGTGACCAGTGATTTTTTTACTGCTTTTAGCTCTTATTATTGTAGTGTAATTAGATCATTTTAATCTTTTTTCAGAATTATGGTTAATTAGAAGGAAAAAATCTTGAATGATAATATAATAACTAATATGCCATAGAATATTATAGTTGGGCTCTTGTCCTTTTTGACATGATGAACGATGTGACTCAACTAATTAGAAATTCTCATTCTCAAGCTAGTAGCAATGAGGCAACACAGATAAATAAGAAAACTTGTAACTCTTTCAAAATATGCAACTGGCTTAATTTTCAAGAGTATGAGGGTGGTGGAAGCTGAAGACTGACTAATGAGAAAATTATCAATGGTTTGATATGTCTACTAGAGAGGAAAGCCACCCTTGTTACATTTGTCTTTTGGGGAGGAAAGTGAGAGATGGTGGCAAGGGCAATTATAGGAGAAATTTAGCGGTCGGCCTAGTCACTTGGTACAATGGGAGGAGTTCATTTGAACATTTAAAGATTGGTTTGTATCACTGTCAGCTAGTAGACAATTGCAGAATAAATTTATTAAGTTAGTTTAGGGAGATCGATCAATCATGCAATATGAAGCGGTTTATTATGCTATTAAGATATGCACATCTCATTCCAAACGTAGAGGTGAAATGACACTTGTTTCTTTCCGAATTGAAGGATTCTATAAGACAACCATTAATGCTATTTAAGATTGAAGACTATTATGTAATATTTGAATAAATAAATAAAATTAATAATAACTTTATTAATATTAGGAGTTTCAATCATGTGCAGTCGTTTTGGGTGAGAACGAAATGCGTTGACAATTTTGTTTTAAGGAGAAGTGTTCCTTTTAAAGCGAATGAACAACGAGAAAGAGATAGGAGGCAGAAAAGAATGAAGGAGACTCTGAGAGATCGATAGTGAGAGAAGGAGAATGAAGAAGAAAAAGAAATAGGAGTTCTCGCCTACAAGGGTCGAAGCTGAAGGTAGTAGAAGCCAACTCCAATTGTGAACGGCTTATCTGGGGAGCCGATTGTCGCATACGACTGCTAAAAGATTGACGACACATGCAAGCTTGTGCTTCACCATGCCAGAGATTGCGTAGTAGGAAGGCGACGCTAGCGAGAGCGTCAAACTTGTTGCTTGGACGATCCCACAGTAGAGGGAGCTGAAAGGAAGAAGAGTCGCTTGAGGGTGAGAAGTCTCGTGAGTGGCTCGAATGTGCTTCATGTTACTTGCTGTCGAAGGAAGAAAGGAAAGAAGGGTTGCATACACATCTTGTACGACGTAGAAGAGAAAGAAGCTGTGGCATCATAAAAGGGGATTTTTCACGTGGGTTAAGGGTTCGTTTTGGGCAGCTTATTTGGTGCGTGGCGTTTTGAAAACGCACTTGGCCTGTTTGGGTAAACAGCGTTTTGGTAGCTTAATTTTAAATTTCTACATATCAGATTGTTATGAAATATAACCATGTGAGAAATGTCAAGCAATGAAAGAGAAAATTAAAGGATTTGAAATAGATCATCTCATAAAATAAAATTGAGGTGAGTATTCTTACTTTTGATTAGTAGTAGCATTTTTTTTCTTAATCAGTTGCATTGATAGTTAATGTTGCCAATAAATTCAACTGTCAAGTTATATTCAAATTTATATGTTCTTTTTATTGGTTATACTATTGTGATGATTTTATATTTTGGTGATAGCTACTATTATGCATTTTGTAAATATAAATGGATATTGATGTTGATGTATCTTTAGTGGTGTAAGTTTAGACAATGGTTCCGTGACGGTTATAAATAGATTAAAATATATTGATTTTTAGATGAGTAATACAGTAAGACAACAAATATTTAGAGTTAGCTTAAATAATTATATTGAAAAATACAAACCCTCAAATTTTTCTATATCGATTTATATAAAGTTTAACTCGCATGCATATTGCCTTTTTCTTATAGTATTACTACAGTTTAAGAGTATGAGTAATCTCTGGCTATGATTAGTTCACTGCTATTTTAAACTAACGTTTAAGGTTTAATTAATTAATTTAAAAAAAGTGCGATAGAAAGGAAAATATTTATAAAGACACGGACAACCTGACCTAAGGTAAATTTATCACTGTTTTAGTTAAAGTTTCTTATTTTTAGCGACTATTTCATTTGTTAAATTATGATTGTAGAAAATGAATATAGAAAAATTAATTTTTCACCGCTAACCATTTTTATCCGTCTTGTTTAATTCTAAGCTCTAAACTAAATCATGACATATGATAAAAGCTCAGTACTAATAAATGTAATCTTGATGAAAGCACGGTACAATAATTACAAAAAAAATCATAATAATAAAAAAAATTAAAATTTTAAGTTAACACTAAATAAATTATATGTTTAATTCAGGTAATTGGATGCACTAAAGGTTAGAGAAGAGAGAAGCCCGATTGGAAATTAAGAAATACCACATGCTATAAATGTGAATACATATACTCTGACGCAGATGATGATAGCGTTGACAATGTTGATTCAAAAATCCAGAGCACAGTTTGTTGGGAATGAGACAGTTGTTGTGGATAACTACGATTAGAAATAAAGAAATTAATAATAATAAAACTGAAACTTTAAGTTAACTCTAATTAAATCATATTTTTAAATCAGGCAAATTGATGCACCTTAAATTACAAAGAAATTAGTAATAATAAAGTTGAAAATCTAAGTTAACACTATTTAAATCATATTTTTAATTCAGGCAAATGGATGCACCTGAGGTTGGAGAAGAGGAAAGCACAAATGGAAACAAAGAGTACCACTTGCTATAAATATGAACACAAATGCTCCGACCTATATGATGGTGTTGGTGACTTTGTTGATTCAGAAGTCCATAACACTCTTTGGTAGGAATGAGACCGTTTCTGTGGATAAGTACTTAAAGATATTTCAATATTTGCGTTCATCATTGTTCAGGGAACTGAATATTCGATTGACGTAGAAAATGGATTGATGTGAATTGAGAAGATATTTGATAGTGGCATGTCGGATGAAAGAAAAGTGTCATTAGCTATATTTGTGTTGGATGGAGAATTTAAAAGGTGGTGGCGTGGGCAACCTCAAGACACACTAGAGGACGTGCCCAATATGATGCTATGCTAGGAGGAGTTTGTGGAGCTTTTTAAGGAGTGATTTGTACCCCTATCTGCTTAAAGACAAATGCATGACAAACTCATCATATTGGTACAAGGAGAAAAAAACCATGCAATATGAAGTGGAATTAACTGCACAATTAAGGTATGTGCAACAATTGATCGTTACTGCAGAAGAAAGGTGCTATAATTTCTTTTTTGATTAAAGGATTCAATCAACTAGCTATTGGTGCCTTTGGGGTCAATGAATACTCAATATTAGTGGAACAAGCTAGAAGAGCGAAAATTGATTATCAGATTACTTAGTAGCGTAAGGAGACACAAGATGAAGAGTATTGATGAGGGAGAGCATGTGGGCCAATCAGAGAGATCCATTGGGAAGAAGGTCAAATTCAGTTCAAGTGGATTTAGTAGAGGTACGATTTAGAGTATTGTAATCACATAGATAGCGTAAGGGGGAATGTTTGATGGGCTCCAACATATGCTACTAATGCGTCTGTCTTGTCTCATAGCTAGATACTGCCCTTTACTTTGCCAGAAAACCATGGAAGAACATAAACCAGGTGGAGCTCTTTTTCAAAGGATTGTTGGTGGACAAAAAATGATAAAGTTTACTGCTTCAGCTCTTACTCAAGTTCAGTCATAACAACTTGTTCGACCTTGAGTTTATTCCATTATTAATAAAGAGTCTGAAGAATTTGCTCCTAATGTTGATACTACTATAGATTGATGAGCGGTATGTTTTATTGCATATTATAGGAGTGTTATTCTTGTGTATTTCTTTTCAAAGGATGTCCATTGTGTTGTTGTTATGTTAACGTGCTTCAAATATAATGTTAACTTATTTTGGTTGATTAGGGAAGTTTAGTTATCTTATATCATACCTTTTATTATATTGTACCCACATGTCATCTGGTTGAATGTGATTTAAACTTCTCTGTGAAGACTTTTGGATAATTTAGGTTTTGCGTGCTTAATAAGAAGTGATTTGAGAAGGGATTGTAATAATTGAAAATAAATAAATAAATAAATAAAATTAATAGTGCCGTTATTGTTATTAGGAGTTTCAATAAGTGTAGTTGTTTAGGGTGAGAATTAATTGCCTTGACAATTTTGTTTGAAGGAAAAGTGTTCCTTTTGAAGCAAGCAAGCAAGTAAAACGAGACAAGAGGTAGAGGAGGCTTAGAGAGATTGATTGTGGGAGGAGAAAAAAAGAAAAAGAACTGATTGCAAATGAGGGACGAAACTGAAGGTGGTAGACGCAGACTCCGATCGTGAACGACTTACCTGTGGAGCCAATCAACGCATACGAAGGCAAGAAGACCGACATGTGCAAGCTTGTGCTTCACCATGCCAGAGAGTGCATACGAGGAAGTCAACGCTAGCGATACCATTGAACTTGCGGCTTAATCGATCCCTTAATTAATTCTCTAATTGTCCCATTTCTGTTCCCACCGACTTTCTTACCCGTATTGCAGTTGTTTGATGCAATCGAATGGTTGAGTTATAGTGGGGAGCGTAAATAATGCATAGGTAACTTCAAATCTTATTCCTTTCTCTCTCAATTTCTCTATTTTGTGCGCCTATAGGGATTGTCGCGAACTTTCTATAGTAGACCTACGCGATCGACAGAGAGCTGGAGGTAGCGATTCACAGCTCTGGGGTGAAATTGGCAAGAGTATAATTCACTTTCACATTATTCTACACATTCATTGCATTCTCTATGTTTTTGTTTTGATGATTGTCACGAATTGAAGCACTTTTTTTCTTTATGGTCATATTAGCAGGAGACGAACTAGTGTCAGAAGCTGCAAATTGGGTTTTAGCCTTTTGGTAGGTATATTTCAAACAAAATTTGTGAAGTAACAAAGGAATGGAAGGTTAGAACGAGGAAGAAGGAATTGTGAGAGAATTGGATAAGAGATAGCTATGCAAGGAAACTAATTTAAGGAAAAATGGCACATATCTTTTTATGTGGGTTATGACCTAAGACAAGAATTCATGAAAATCTTAAGAGACATACAAATTTTGTGTTGTTTATACTAGACGGCGAGCTCTAGGTGAGCTTGAGAAAATTTGTCGTAGGGTTGCTCTGTCGATTCAGGTGAAATAATTTCGTGTTCAATTAAAAATATTTCATTTCTTTAAAAATTGATGTGCTTTATTTGATATATGAATTCATTTGGAATTTCTGTATATTAAAGTATACTTGCACATGATTATGTGAGTGCTAGGTTGTACTGACTTTAACTATTATTATGATTTTTCTTATTATATTAATGTGATAAACATATTATGAGATATTTTCTTGTAAGCATTTTTGTCATGTTAATTATGCATATGATTATGCATTGCTTATAGTTGTTTATTACAGGAATTATGATTGATAGAATATTGAAAGTGTTTCGATTGGTAGGAATTCTTTACTCCTGGTATTCAAATAAATACCAAAGTCTAGGAATCGTAATTATCAGATAGGGACAGAAAGTAGGGAACTATGGAGGCTATTGATAACTGCTACTTTTGGAGGGGCCCAACCTTTATCAATAATCAATGTAGCATTTGGGCTGGGTGACAACCTAATGACATGACATGACATGAGAATAGTTGAGGTTTATATAATTATAAGTAATATTTCTATGATTAGATTGTTTAACCTTAGGAATATACTTATGATTACACATGAATTGATGAAATAAATATTTTTTTAGTTGTTATTCCCTGTATATGTTTTTTCCTTTTTTTTAACTTATTTTATACTATAATGATATGTGTTATGGGCATGTACATGAGCTATATATAATCATACACATTGTTTTCTTTTCTTCTAGAAAATTTTTATTTACAAAATATTTTGTTGATATGATTTTTCACGCTTTTATTTATACGTGAATGTGAATGAATTATGATTGAAATATATTATGTATGTTGGTAATGATTTAGTTAGACCAATTCACCATCCACCGAGTCTTCATTATGCAAGTGGTATTTGTGGGAATTTAGTTAGACTGAATCGTTCGCCTATGTCTCACCACAGTGATCCAAAAGGGAGTGTCAATTGGGGTGCGACATTATGGGTGTCATGTTAGTTATCTTGTGTTGAGTTTCTTTATGTACTTTTATTTTAGAATTTGATCGATGTGTTAGTCATGTTACTCTGTTTAGAAAGTGATGTTATTTTAATTATGTAATTATATTTTAAATTTTTTAGGATTGTTTAGTTAAATTATCTTAAGTCTGATGTTCGATTATCTTTTGTGCCTTTATTATCACTTAACAAGAATGACACTTTCTTGAAGATGCTTTACATGTAAAGTGATTAGCTTTTGTGAGTTTCATAACTTTTGACGGTTAAATTTTATAAGGTGGTGAGATAATAGTTACTGCAAAAGAAATAAACTTATAATAATAATTAAATTGATAAAATTAATCGTTATATTAGTTTGAATAAAAAACTATCGTGACAAATTTGACTTGGGAAGCCAAATATGTCATTCGAATTAGATGCCGAAGAAAAAGGAAGCCTCATACATGGTTGTTTCGTCGCATTCGAGCAAAGGAAGAGTGTTTGTATGCTTGGGAGGAAGATGACCACTTCTTAGCATGAGAGGAGTGTGTTATGACGTCGTTCGGGAGTATTGAGGCGCGGGGACGGACGATGACACCGAGCATGCTTTCTTGTGTGTGAGGGAAGGTTGAGGAAGTGCCTGTCATGCGGGTGGCATTGTCGACCCGCGCTTTGTGAGGCAAGAGGAAGGGGGTTCTAGTGTGCATGTGAGAGAGAGGAGGAATAACAGAGATCTTTTGTGTGGGTTTGAGCATAAGGAAAAAGACGAGTAAAATCTAGCAGCCCTAACTTGCATATAAGTGAACACGAGACCCGCGTGTGGAAGGGAGGCCATACCGAGCGTAACGTATGTAGGGTTTATTGTATTATTTATAAAAATTGTTTTATAAGTTAGTTAAATTTTATCAATTTATATTAAGTTTTATTACCTAATATCAGTGATTAATTGGACAAGCAATTCCGAGAGATTATGATTGGTGTTTGTGAAAGGAAATGATTAATTGAAGGTTTATGTTTTTAATTCTATCTTTTAATGAGTTAAATTAAGATTAATCGATAATAGTATTAATTTGCGTTTTTTCTAATTTAATCAAAAAACATAGAATGAAAAATATTGGATTATTAATCGAGAAATTTTTGCTTTGTGAGACTTGGGGACTGTAATTATTTACTTAATAGAAGGAGAAAGAGATATGCAATTGAAATCAAGGTTTATTAATCATATTTCTACAATACTGTAATGTTTTTTACTAATTGTATTCTTTATTTTGATTTTTTACATTTTTGCTTTTACTTCATTGAGACTTATACTTACTAGTGATGTCTTCATATTATTAGGTTAGATGTGTGCATGTTAGAAAATCTGCATAAACATTTGCATAATGGTTTATTTCTGAAGTTATTAGATTATTGCATGTCTTTTAGATTCTAGTAAACGTGCATTTATTTTATGAAGATAAAAATAATGTATCCTATGAAGTATGACAAAATTTTGTACATGATTGCTTATATGCGTATGCTGAGAGGTGTTTGTCGTCTTATGGTATTGGCTAGACGTTAATGTACCCACACACGTATATATTTTTCTGCCTCCTTAGATAATTGTGAAACATAGATCACTAATCGTTGTGACGATAAAGTATCGATTGGGGGTTAGTAGGCATCTTAGCACCTCAGACAATCATGTAATTTAAATCACGAACCGTTGTGCCTACGGGACAATATCGGGCGGGGCTAAATTGACATATAATCACCTCAGACAATCATGTAATTTAGAATGAGAACTGTTGTGCTGATGTGATAATACTGTTCAATGGTGTATTATTTTATGGTTAACAGTACTTCTAATACTGATATGAAAGTTTAGAATATGAAGTATACTAAAATTAAAAGATTAAATCTTGAAAAATTAAGCTAAAATTAATGCATATTAAATTCTAAATTAATTATATTGCAAATATCATGAATACATACATTACATTATTATGTAATTTTTCATAATGAAAAATGAATGACCAGCATATATATTTTTTACTCTTCATTGAGTTGATATAGTTTAGAAGTGTGATTGTTCCATTTGGTTATCTTTGATAATTCATTATGTTGTATTAAATTTTTAAATAAAAAATGAGTATTATAAAAGATATTGTATATAGAAGGTAAAATCTACAAAATGAAAGGTAAAATTTATTTGTTAAATCAAATTACATACTTTAGGGACTCTTTTAAATTTTATATTGTAAACCATTATTGATAGAAAACTTTAATTTCACTATCCAACTATCAATTGCCGCCTTGAAAATTCCAAGGCCTAGGTCCGGTCATGTAATATTCTTAATAAATCATTAGCTTCGATATTATAGTATTTAAATATTTAGGAATGAAATATTTAAAATTTACCTAAATTTAGTTTCGGCCTTCTAGTTACAACCTTAGTCTTGCACGACATCACCTCTCGACTGGGATCATTCTTCGTGACGAGTTGGGACAACTTGTGGTGGCTACGGGTTGCAAGTTTCACCATCGAGACAACACACAAGTGGAGTTGGAGGCAATTTTATTTTTTTGGGACCTTCTTGAAGATTGACTGAATGTAAGGGGCTTCTTTTTGAGGGAGATAACTACAACGTCATTAATATCCTTAGAGGCACCTTGGACAAGAAGGCATGGCAACATAGCATTCCTAGATATCCAAATATTGGTTTCTTGCTTAAATTCAAGGAAGTTTTGTTCCTTCATACCAATAGAGATAACAATATAGCTGTCCATACTTGTGTAATGAAAGCCCAGGATGGTACTTGTCTTGTGTCATATTCATGAGCAAGATCTTATTTTTTTGATTTTACAGGAAGATATTTCCCTTTTTGGTAAATGCCCGAGGGACATAGGTTTTTTTGTTTCTTTTCCGTATTGGGCTGTTTATTTTGCAACCATTTTTTTTTATTTTAATGCAAAATTCACATCCTTCAAAAAAAAAAAAAAAAAAACTCTATTTTCTTCTAGGAACTCTCATTTGATTTTGCACACTACATTACCTTCTCTAGGTCTCGCGCTTCACCACGGTTGCACAAGCCTCCTTCATTGCTCTCGCTTGCTCGACGATGTCACCTTTTGCACCACTTGTATCCATTGCACACCTTTTCTCTACTTCACTCCTCTGGTGGGCAAAGTCAACCGGCTTTCAAATGGGTTTTGTTTCACCTTTAATGGCTTTGTTGCTGCAACCATGCTATAGATTGTAGCTTTCACACTGAATTGGCTTGAGGTTTAGTCCTCAGCTCACTGTTGGCTTCCCTCTCTCGCCAAACAACCTCCACGCTCTTTTCCTCTATGATTCAACCACAAGGACACTGTCTCCTTCTCAATGTTGTTCTTTGCTCGCTTTGCCTCCAGCTTTATTTAATGTGCATCTCAACCTGTTCACTTTAAAACAGTAGTGTTATTGTAAATTAAAATGGGGCATTACATTCTTCCCAACTTTTAAAAGTTACGTTCTCGAAATTTATATATCATAGCTTTATTTATGATGATATGATCTATATCAAATTATTTAAATTTCAAATTAGAGTTTTTTGTTAAGTATTATATTGACTCTTTCTATAATATTCATATTATTTAATCTACATCATTGGTCTCTTATACTATTTTTGTCATGACGTGAACATAGCCCTTGGAATTTTCAAGGCGGGAATGGATTGTTGGACGGTGGAATTAAAATTTTCTACTGTCATTTTCTATCACTAATAGTTTACAATAGAAATAAATTAACAGCACTAAAAAAAATAATTTAATTTAGCTTACAAAAATAAAAAGAATTATGAGTTACCTTTATGTAGGTTGGTCGCTAGAGCTGCTCAGTAATGGGGAAGCAAAAGCAGGGAAAAGAATTTAATGCTTAGAAATTATATCTGTATATCTTTATACATATTTGTGTTACTCCTAACTATTTAAAAGTATCAAGTCGTTTCATGCCTGGTCTGGTGGGCATACTGCAGTGCTGAAATGTGCTGTTAACAGTAATTTAGTTAGTTTAACTAGGTAATTATGATTATTTAATTAATTTAATAAACTATTTTCATTAAACCAAATATATTAATAATTAACATATGCTATTGTGTATCATAATTTTCAATTTAAACTGTAGAATTCGATAAACGTAGTTCAGGTGGATTGCGGGGGACGGGAAGAATGAGGTATATTTTAAAATAATTAAAATTTGCTTAATTTTGTCCAAGTTAGATATTACAATTCTACTGATGCATTATAATAGAAAAATGATATACTCTGTTGGTAGTATATAGAATATTTGTAGCTTTGTCAAATGTTTAGAGTAGAAATTTTGTTCGTGAAAATTGTAACACACCACCCTGACCTGCATAAGATGAGCTGCATAAACGTAGTTACTGCTAACAAGTTGATATATTTCTAACCTAGATGTGGCTTTTGAGGTGTCAGAAGTCTCAATAATGATGATTCCAGAGATAGAGCTACAAAGATATCATCTCCAATGCACCTTCAAAAGCCGGTGATAGAACTAACTTAAATGATAAATGTTGAGTAATATCCAAAGAGTAAGAACCATTTACAGGGACCAAGGCAGTGGGAGCATTACTAATTGGTTAGATCCATTTGATCTTGATTATTTACAACAAAAAAAAGAAGAAATGTTGCACATTAATTATACTATGATCAATAGAGTCAACAGTAATAGTAGGAGCCCTAAAGAACGATTCCCTTATTTTCCAATGTGCCTTAAAGCAGTCAGCACAGTCATGTTTAAAATTTTTTCAAGTTTTGCAATATGTGGGCAAAACACCAAATTTCTCTTTTTTGCAAATAGTCATGCGAGAAAGTGCTAATTTATTATTATTTTATTCCGTCAACAATTGTTACTTGCTTATAAATTACTTGTTCCATCGTTCATTATCAGTGTTGGTAAAATATTTGCATGAACAGAAGATAATGCATTTCATGCTATTGTTTATAAAAGTAATTTTGGTGTTTAGAATGCATTCATTTCTTTTTCCTCTATGTTTTCTGTTATTATTATCTTATATCTTGCAGGGTAACAGTGCAAAACCAGATGGATTAGTGGAGATCATAAAGGCTGGAGCTATGGGTCTAAAGCTGCATGAAGATTGGGGAAGCACGCCTGCGGTAATTGACAATTGTTTAGCTGTCGCAGAAGATTTTGATATTCAGGTAATTTAGTTTTTTCTTTTTTCGCTGAAGATTTTTGCAATGGTGAAACTCTATTTTCTCGTGGGTTGGCCTTAATTGACCAGGTCAATATCCACACTGACACTTTAAATGAATCTGGGTGCGTGGAACACACTATAGCCGCATTTAAAGATAGAACAATACACACGTACCACAGGTATGTTTATTCCCATTTAGTGCATATTTCAATTTTCAACCATTAAAAACTATTGTCAAGTGATTTTCTTAAAAATATTAAAAATTTTTACAGTAGTTGCTGTCTTTTTGGCTTGTTATCAACCAATGAGGAAAACAATTTGTGGCTTGACTGAAAGTACTTACTATATGAGCTTCATCAAGCTGGTAATCTCCAAATAGGTTCTCAGATTGCTCTAACTGCCACTTGATGGATGAAGGTTTTAGGTTTTCTAATTTGCGCAGATCTTATACGGAAATTTAGGATTGTTATTAAGTCACTAAATACATAAATTTAGATTAAAGACACTAAATACATTTGTTTTCTTCATCTCACGCCCCAATCAACTCTCTTGGATTAATTAGAGGCTTGACAAAGGAGGACAAATGAATAAGACGTAATTTTTATCAACACTCTTCTTGATGTGTTCTCATCATATTCAAACAAGTAGAGGAAAGCTCTTCACTAAATCATCACATGCGAATACTCACATTTCAAATCTTCAAATATTCGTTGATATTAAACATAAGTATGCATAAATAATTATCAAATAAAATAGAGCTGCTAACAGCACTTACATATAAAATCATATATAACCCAAAGGTCTTCTATAAATGTCCAAAACTTTATATTCAAGAGTTATACATAAGGTCAAGTCACTTAATTGTACTCCTGCTCCTTAGCTCTCTCTAAAAAGCAACCTAGTAATATTTGATATGCTATACATTCAGTGAGATAATCAATGCTAAATTATAATTTTAAATGTACAAGTAGGAAACATGTGTGCTGGTCAGTGACTAATATGAGTAATGACATTAATGATAAATAAACATGCTTAAATTGTTAAATGTGTACTAAAAACGAAGTTGAGGAAGCTTTAAAGAAAACCAACGGTGGAAAGTCTCTAGGAATTGATGATATCTCAATTGAAGTGTGGAAATATTTAGGAGATTTGAGAGATTCTTGGCTTATTAAACTCTTTAATATTATTTGAAAAACAAAAAAGATACCGGAGGACTGGAGGAAAAGTATTTTGGTCCCCATTTTTTAAGAATAAAGGGGTGCACAAGAGTGTGCAAATTATAGAGGAATTAAATCGAAGTATCATACTTTAAAATTATGGGAGAGGGTAATTGAACATAGGCTAAGACGTATTACACATATTTCTTATAATCAATTTGGATTTATGTCGGACAGCTATGCATTTATTGAGAGATATCGAGAAGTTTAGAAAGAATAAGGAGGATTTGCATATGGTTTTTAATGATTTAGAAAAGCTTACAATAAGACTCCAAGAGATACCCTTTGGAGAGTTCCAGTGAAGAAAGGTGTTGGTATGACTTATATTCAAATTCTTAAAGATATGCTTGCTAGAGCTGTTACTTGTGTTCGAGCAGAAGGAGGATTGACTAAATATTTTCTTATTTCAGTTGGATTACATCAGGGATTAGCTTTAAGCCCATATCCTTTTGTTTTAGTTATGGACGCTTTTACTGGACATTTATAGGAGGATGTACCTTGGTGTATGTTTTTCACTGAGATCTTACTTGTAAATAAGTTTAGAGAAAGAGCTTAGGAAAAACTTGAATTATGGAGGTATACATTGGTGTCTAGAGGGCTTCGTTTGCGTAGAACTAAAATTGAATACATGGAATGTAATTTTAGTAGTAGTAACTTTAGTGACAGAGTTGTAACTATGAGTGATCAAATTATTAAAAGTTGTGAACACTTTAGATATCTTCGGTCTATTGTTCAAAGTGATGGTGATATAGATGGGGATGTTATTAGTCGAATTCAAGTTAGTTGGTTGTAGTGGAGGAATGCATCGGGCCTATTGTGTGATAGGAAAGTACTGCTTAGATTGTAAGGAAAATTTTATAAGATTGTGGTGAGATCTGCAATGCTCTATGCTCAAAATGTTGGCTTTTAAAAGAGAAGCATAAAATTAAGTTAAAGTCTTGTTGAGATGAGAATGCTTAGGTGGATGAGTGGCTTTACACATCAAAACAAAATGCAAAATGAATATATTCATGATAAGGTTGGTGTAGCTCCTGTGGCGGATAAAATTAGAGAGAGTTGTCTTAGATGATTTCGTCACATTAAACGTCGACTATCTGTTGCTCCGGTTAGGAGAATAGATGTTTTAGATTCGACTTATGTTAAGAAAGGCAGAGGTAGACCTCGGAAGACTTAGGCATATTGTATACAAAATGATCTTAATTTATTAGATTCAAATGTAAATATGACTCTCAATAGGATGCAATGGAGAATAAAAAGTTTCATTTAACCGACCCCACTTAGTGTGATAAAGGCTTGTTGTTGTTGTTTTTGTGATTGTGATTGGAAATAATAAAATGGCTATTAAGAATTTCTTCATTCACTATACCTTGCATGGTCACATGTGCATCTAATTTACTGTCATTTGCAATCATATTCATCACTCTATGCAAAAAATGTTATGTTATATCTGCATAAGTTTTGACTTATTTCACTTTTCTAGTCGTCACCCAACCTGTTGCCAAAAATCACCATTAATAAATGTTGATTGTCTCAATTTTTGCTTCATCAATGACTCACTAGCATCAATTGGTCTATTCTAACTTTAATATCAAGCGTCGGAAATCCAACCATTTTCTTATATACTCTTCTTTATTAATGTTTAGTATTAATAATTATCTGATCTGTTGGAATGAAAGTGTTTGCTTGTAATGATTTAGTAAGACTAATTTATCGGTTATTTGATCTTGATGAGCATTGCTCAAGATATATGTCATCCAGTTTTGGCTATCAAGGAAAAGCTAAATTACTTTAAAATATACCTCAATTTGTCGCATTCTTCGAAATCCAAGTGAATTAATTTTATAAAAATTTATATTTTTTACGATCAAATTAGTATATAGCACTATAAATTAAGATTGTATTGGGTCATATAAAAAGTTCAAATAAATTTTTAATTAAACTTGGTTAAATTCCTAACCAATTCTTAATTAATCAATGATTTTGTAGCGCTGTGGCAATCCAACTTTGTGAAATATGAAATCACGAGGGAAATAAATGTCCAAGGCTTTTCATTTATCCCATCTCTCTTTCCCACATCCATTTCCCTCAACGTTCTATGTTCGAATACTACAACCAAGCGAAGTAGACGAGAATGCAAAGAGCCGTGGCTCCAGGGTAGGAGTTTTTGGAAGAAATTGGTAAGGGAATTCTTCCTTTCACGCTATTTGAAGCATTCATTTCCTTTCATGTAATATTTTTCTGTGGTATGCCATGAGTTGAATAACTTTTGCTTTCCCGATTACGGTAGAAGCGGAATAGTGGTCGGAAGCTACGAACTTGGATTTTTGGCTCTTGGGTAATGCTATTAGCAGGAAATGGAAGAAAAATAGAAGGGGAGGAAGAAGAGATTTAAGGGAATCGGAAGATCTTATGGAGAGGAGGTAATGCAAGGAAATCATTAGGTGGCAAAAATAAAGTTGAATTGGTTTTGGGGTTAATTAAGATTCTAAGCTAAAAATTTCATGAAATTTTAGGGGTTTATGATTCAAGGCGGTTTAATATAGTTGATGAACTCGAGGCAAGCTTGAGGAAATTCGTCATAGGGCTGCTCTGTCGGCTCTGTCGTTTTAGGTGAAATAATCTTGAACTAATACCGATGAATTTATGATTTTATCACTTTTATTGATCTGATGAGCATGTTTTTTAAATCATGGCTTGTAGGTATTGATATACTGTTGTTTATGCATATGATACATGATTTACCTATGATGAATGATTATTATTGAAATTATGTTTAAAGAAATGTCGCAAATGTTTTAATAGGTCGGCTACTACTTGAATGTCTGCATGTACGGATGGCAAGGAATGTTGGGATTCTCGTGTTGTGATATTTAGGCAGGAGATGAAATTTTTGGTTTCAGTGTAGTTATTGATAATTGTTATATTGGGAGTGACCCATCCTTTACGCAATGACATGAATGAAATGAATGTAGTCAAAGCCTATTCAATTTTGGATGACATGATTTGTCTGAAGAATAGGATAGTGGTGTTAGCTAATTTCATATTTGAATGCGAGACAGAGAGGTGATGGCAAGACCGTCATGGAGAGAAATTTGAGCTAACACCTCTTTCACGGATTCAGTTGGATGTGTTAGAGTATTCAAATATTTTTTTATTCTACAATTAGTCAAATTTGCACTGCAAAATAAAATTTTCAAATTGACTCAAAGTTCCAAGGCAGTCAAGCAGTGTGAAGCATAATTTATTTCTTTCTAGATTTGCACCTTATTATGTTAGAATGTTGGAGAAAAAATATCTTGATTTTAGTGTAACCTCCTTGATTAGTTTTGAAATTATTGATTTATCAGTCCTAGTAGAAAGGGTAAAAGATTTAAAAATGAGCTAAACCTCTCTAATCACATATGACAACCTTAGCGGTAAGACAGAAGACTTCCAAAGTAAGAAACTTAAATTGGAAGGTAAACAGAAGCAGAGCCAGTCATAACTGCCAATTTGAAAGATGTGTGGAAAAAGCTGGTTTAAGCAAATGCTTGTTTGGTTTTTGAAAATGTTATATGCGTGAACAGGCAAGGCATTTGTTCGATTGATTGTCCACTGGAAAAGTAAAGGAATAATTGATCGCAGACATTTGAAGAACATGGAAAGCCTATAAAACTTTTGGAAGGCAACCAGGCTAGCAAGATTCAATTTTTTTGGAAACTTCAACTCAAGCAAAGGGTCAGAATTCAAAGCGCCGAAATGAGCCATCAGTAAATGCTAGAGTTTTTATAATTACCCCTAAAGAAATTAAAGAATCTGTTGATAAATTTATATGCATTTTTTTTTTCTAGACAAGTCTGGCACAGTTTTATTTGACTTGGGTGCATCACATTCTTATATTTCTAAAGAATTTTCTGTCAATTAGGCAGAAAGGCTCAGTAGAAAAGTTCGTCAGATTATATGTAGGAAATTGAGAATAATATTAGATCCGGACTCCAGATATAGATCTACATCCAGACGCCAATAAAATTCCGTCACGTGTAAATCTCGGTCCCACCACTTAAAAACAAAAATACTTTTTATTTTATTGCACGACCCGACCTGGCTAGCCCTTTTCGTCGAAAAAACATTATTTGTCACTTTCTCGCTTATTTTGTCACATTTTTCATTTGCGATTGGAACATTATTGTTACATTTTTCATTTGTGATTCATGAAGCTAGGGCTTCGAGCAGTTGCAATGGACTTATCTCTCGATTAAGAAATATTGATGATGAATTCTGAAAATAATGTCAACGAGTTTGAAACAGAGGTGAATTAAGTTTTGACCAAAATGTTTTCATTATCGTAAAGCAATTGTTATGGCATTACAGTAGCGTTTCTGCAGTTTTATTTGGGTGTTTATGATGTGTTATTGTTGAGTTATTTCTAGTGTTTAGTAGTTTTTAATCATGTGTTTTTATGAATTTTTTTGATGATATTGTGGTTTATTAAGTTATAATGTGTCGGTTTTGTTGACGTGTTATTGTGGTGATATTATAGTGATATTGTTTTTTTACTAAGAGGAAATGTTTCAAGCATATTGAGGTGGGACTGTGACATTTCTCTGGTATTATTATTTTGTTATTTTGATATTATTTTGGTGTTATTGCGGTGTTATCCATGAGTTATTACTGTGTTATTTTGTTGTTATTGAATGATGTTATTAGAGTTTTTTATGGTGTTATTGCGGTGTTATATTCGTATTATTATAGCTTTTTGTGTTATTGTTATGGTGTTACTGTTATGTTATTGTTATGTTATTTTATTATTATGGTGTTTTATGGTGTTACTAGTATTATTATAGTTTTTTTATGGTGTTACTGTTATGTTATTTTATTATTATTCTTGTGGTATTTTTGGTGTTATTCTAATGGTATTTTGGGTTTATTCTTGTGATATTTTTTTAGTGTTACTCTAATATTATTCTTGTAGTATTTTGGTGTTATTGTAGGAATATGATCGTGTTGGTGGAATGTTTTGTTTTATTAAGATTGTAATATTCGGTTAGTGTTATTTTCATATCTAATCATCTTTATAATATTATGCAAATTTGCAGTTCAATGAGCCTAGAAATGGTTGTAATTACCAAATTGCAGATGGTTTTCTATGCACCATTGCTCAAAATTAGCAAAAAATATATGAACGTTATTGTGCCTATGCTCATCATATTGGATTCACTGTCTGAAATGATCATAGTAGTTTTTGTTCGAACTCAAAGAAAATTATGACAAAAGACTTTATATGTGGAAAAACTCGTTACAAGAAAGAGTCGAAGTTGATGAACACGGTGAAATTCAAAAAAATGGACACAAGTACTGACGGTCAAGCCATAATTTGATGTGTTGTCAGTGTTGAAGGCAACTGGACAATTAAAGAATTTATAGGAAATCGTAACATTTATTGGCGAAAATTGGTGATAAGTATCTTGTGTTCTAGCAGAAAGATAAGCTAGATAAATGTAAATGTGTTGAGATCAATGACAGGATCACAGATTAGAGTAATAGATGCATTTAACTTCCTTGCTACAGAGGTTGAGGGAGTAGAAAATCTGAAATTTACGAAGATATATGCCTTCAATTTTATTTAAAGAGAAAGAAGAGAGAGAATTGAACAAGGTGATGCCAATTCTCTTTTACAATTGCTCATCAAAAGGCAAGCTGCGGATAGCATGTTTGCATGAGACTTTCAAACTGATGGGGATGGTAGACTGACAAATTTTTTTTGGAGTGATTGGTTGTCCATGCTTTATTATGACTGTTTAGAGGATGCATATTTTTTTATGCATGTTGCAGACTGAATATTAAAGCTTATTTCAGAAGCTTAAAACTTGTAAATCTATAAAAAACATATAAGTTTCGTCTCAAATTTTAAAATTATTATAGAAGTAAAACCCACTGTTGTTTACATAAGAATCAACTATATGAGTCAAGCTTAGTATATATTTAAACAATAATTATGTCAACATGTTATTTAAATTGCATTTTAATGTTATTTAAGTCTTAAAATCATTTTTAAAATAAGTGGGTAATATATTAAATACTAGAAAATATATAAAAATAAAATTTGATACTAATGAGCTAATATATAAAATCAGTATTTATTGCATTCTTTTTGGCTTGGTTTTGCGGTGTTATTGGTGAGTTGTTGCGGTGTTATTGGACATCCTATTGCTTAGCAGGACATGCCAAATTTTAAAGTAGCCATGAACATTATTTGGAAGAAAATTGACATGTGAAAAAAAACTATCCAATTACAAAACATATTGCACTTTTAACATATTTTGGAGCTCACATCTAAGTTTATTTTAAAAGTACATCAAAACCAAAAAACTCGAATGAATTAAAATAATTAATAATACACTTAGAACTCACTAATGAAGTACATCAACAGTTCGGTATATGTTTCTGTTGGTTACAGAGTAAAGTATTCCTGCTATTTTCGAGTAATTAGAAATAAATGTTCGACATATTTTAATTAAAAAAATTAATTGTATTGAATTTCAGTTATATATCTGACTGAAACAATCTGACATTGCAAACAAATTTGTCTTGCAGAGGATAAGTGGTTCTTAGTTTGTTGACGTTTGTTTCTCCTTTCTTGTATGCAATGATTCAAATTAGAGAAAGATGATGTTACATAAAGTAAAATTGTTTTTGAATGTAGAAATATCTACTTTTTACTCTCTTTTTTTCTCGTAGTACCCTTTTAACCAAGAAGTAGAAATTCCTTTTGGCCTCATCTTTGCTGGGTCATTCAAATTTAATTTTCTATTTGGTGAATTTTTCTTTTTGATTTTTTTCTTTGTTTGAGGTGATTTCCCACTTAATATCTTTTCAACATCTACAGATAATTTTTTAAATGATTTCAGCATACATTTCTCGGCCAGTTCATTTCTTTGTATTTTATTAATAAATTGGTATGCAAACTTTTGTGCGTGTGAGCGAAATAGAAGGCCACTTGAACTTCCATTGGACATTGGAGACTCCTTGAGATGTTTCTATCCAATGCTGTTATAGATGCCTCTTTTTGCATTAATAGACTATCGTAATAAGACATTTGTCAAGAACTTTTGTTATATTTATCAAGTTAAGAACATATAGAGAGTGAGCAAACAATAACCCCATCATGTCAATTTTTTTGCAACTGCACGTGATCTCACAGCTAACCTTATCAAATTTAATAGTTCAAGTTTTGTTTGTCCCTTGATTATTCAAATTGTTTACGTATATTCTGAATCACTCTACGGAGAATTCAGCGGCAAGCCCACATGTCTCATGCAATAACTCTCTCTCAAACATTAAGTTTAGTTTCCTCGTGTAAAATGAAGCAGCTTGCCTCAACACTGACTGGTTTTAACCACGGGCGTAATAGCAAACTTAGCACACTTGAAATCTTCAATCCTCTCATTTTTTCTCTATGATTTTATACCATTTTTAAGACCCATAAAATAATCGGTGACAGAGCGTGTGGTCTTGGATATAGCATGACAGATATTGTTTGCGGACCCACTTCTTTTTTTTGTTAAGATTCTCATTCTAAATATTTTTTTTATTGAATACTGTTGACCACTTATGTCTTCTATTATGCAAATTATTTAACAACACGTTGCGATGTAGGTTTTTTTTTTCAATTATTACATGCTAAGGGTCTGTTTGGGACAGCTGCAGCTTATCCAGCTTATCCTGATAAACTGTTGATCATCAGCTAATCCTGATATTTTGGTTGGTTGTTTGGGGCAACTGTTTGAAAACAATTGATTTGCAGTTGTTTATGGATTAATGATCATTCTACTCTTGTTAAGTAATGTTGTTTACAACAGAATTGTCTTGACAATATATTTAATACTGGACAAACAGAAAACTGATACAGAACAGAAAAAAATTAAGAAATTGCCCTTACTTAACAACGAGTATAAAGATTGATAAAAAGGAAAAAAATATTAAAATGGCAATTAAAATTATGATAATATGAGCGTATGTCACGAGCTATACCGCCCTCCAATAATATCATCCAAGCATGGATTGATAGAAAAAAAAAACATGGAGAAAAAAAAAACTTAAGGAATCTACGACTGCATGATAACACAACTCTCCTTACTCCATAGCAAGGAGATGTCAAAATCCCGGTCCAAACTGCTATCACCCAATGACTATCACTACCATAGCTATAAGACTCATTTTTTCATAAATGCAACATAGCTGTCATGGAAGATTGAGATAATACTATGGAGGTTGAATGGAAAGGTGAGCAACAATAATGAACTAAACTTGTATTCTAGGAATCTTTTGCTCCCATACCAAATAACTCATTCTAATGGTTGAATCATTGTAGAAGAAAATAGTGTACAAAAATTTGGTATAAATTACAACGATATTAGAATACATAGTGAAAGATACATACCATGAAACGACCTAAAGATAGCACCAGAAGAAGGTTTTTTCAGATTGATATCTCAAGCCCATGACATCATAATCTTCGGGTTGTACCCGTAAATGTCGCCGAAGAACAGATGGGAGTAAATGCATGTTGTAACTTCCAAATTACATTGTAAGGTACAACACAATCAAAACCATAAAAAGAATTACATTTAAGGGAAATAAAGTGCAATTTTATAGCAGATCAAGTAGATTTAAAAAAAAAAACCATTTCATTGAACGCATGGAGATAAATATTTGAAGAAGATAAGTAAATAGTGGACACATCAATGTGCATAATGCTCTAATGAAGAGAGATTCTTTCACTTTCTTAAGGATTTATAGTAAGCCACTATTTATATATAAAAAAGATAAAAGAATCATAACTGTTAGGAGTTAGCACAGAAAATATACCAAAAGTTCCAAATCCCAATTTTGGATAGTATGCACAGGACCTTAAGCGTAAATTGCTAGCCAAAACACGAGTAGTTAACTGTTGCAATCAAACCCACATGAGGATCTTCCAATGGCTTCAGCATAAACTTAGCATTCAACTGCCATGCCTTTTCAAAGTAATTCTAAAATAGGCATCTCAGTGCCAGTTTCCCAAATAGCAAGTCATAAGCAGGAACAAGCATCCTGTTCCACCATATATAAAATTCTAATACTACATTTCCACATTACAAAATAGCCAAAATTTCACATACATGCTGAAAGCATTTTGGACAGGAAAAAACTATCAAACAAGAAAAAAATCCGTTTTCAATAGAAATACAAGCAATGAGAATCGACACTGACTGACAAATTACAACAACGTTAATAATCTTCGTCGGTTGATTCTTATGAGCAGGAGCAAAAGATAGGTATTTGCTAAACTGCTCGTCTTTTATGGGAACAGTTTCTTCGATGAAAATATTTTTTCGTGCAATAGGCGCATAAGAGAAAAAGAGAGAGATGACAGACAAAGAGAGGAGTGGGGAAGATATTATGTAAGTATCCTGACCTTTTGCGTGCTATACGAGTGGCGGAAAATCGAAGATGGGAGGCACCGGTTCCTGGTTGCAAAGATTACCCATCTTCCACCCGCTCTCAGGCTCCCTCAGCGACCAGTTGTCGTAAATCCCTTTGTTGCATCCTAGCTATGTATTGGGAAAGTTGACTTGGGTCGCAAGAGGGAAGAGACGCGAGAGGCAAAGGAAGGCAGAGGAGACGCGAGAGAGATGACACACGAGAGAGAAGAGGGCAGCGAGGTAAAAGTCGCGAGCGAACGCGAGCCGCGGGGTCAATCCCCTGGCCGCGTATATTAAACAATCCAATACAACATTTTTTAAAACTCAGTGCGAACGTGCTTACCAAACAGGGCGGCGACGTTTTGAAAACGTTGCCCTTACTTATAATCTGCCCCAAACGAGGCCTAAGTCTCCTTAAACTTCTTTTCGGAATCCCACTTGCTCATGCATTTATAAAAAATGTCGTTCACATTCTTGATACCCACACCACGATGCACCTTTGAAGGAAATTTCTTATAGATATGTCACTAACATAATCTATGTGGTGTATGTGGGAGATGATCTTCATTAACTCTTGTCATTGCTCGATTCTGATCTGTAAAAACATCAATTAAATATTTGTCATTCATTATACAAAATAATGCTTTGAATAACCACTTGAAAGAATCAATCGTCTCGTCGAACAAAAAACTAACTCAAAAGAGAAAATTTTATCGATGGTAGTTAATCTTTACAAAAGGAGCAAAACATAAATTATACTTATTTAGTCTGTAGTTTGTATAAAAAATTACTACATCTCTAGAACAATCTTAATCAAGCCTGGACAACCCATCACTCCAAAATAAACTTGTCTGTCTACCGTCTTTATCAGTTTAGAAGTTTCACGCAAACATGTTATCTTCAATTTGTCTCTCCATAAACAATTGTAACAGAGAATTGACATCACCGTGTTCAAGTCTATGTCTTCTTTCTCTTTGAATAAAGTTGAAGGCATCTCTTTTCGTACGTTCCAAATTTTCTACTCCCTCAACCTCTGTAGCAAGGAAGTTAAATGCATTTGTTGCTCAACTCTCTTATCATGTTATTGATCTCAGCATATCTGTATTTATTTCGCTTATCTTTCTGCTGGAACGCTAAAGATCTTTATCATCAATTTCCACTAAGGGGTGGTTATGACTTTTTACAAATTTTTTAGCTGTTCAGTTGCATTCAACATCGACAACATATTGAACCATGACTTGACACTTAGTCCTTGTGTACGCTTTTTTGGACTTTACCGTGTTTGTGAACTTCGACTCTTTTTTGCGACCAGCTTTTCCATATATAAAGTCCATTGTTTTAATTTTTTTTTAGTTCGGCTAAAATCTATTATGATCCTTTTCGACATTGTATCCAACATGATGGGCCTAGGGACAATAATGTTCATATGCTTCATGCCTATGTGGACATAGGTGCGTAGAAAATCTTCTGCAACTAGATTTGCAAGCGTTTTCAGGCTCATAGAACTGCAAATTTGCATAATATTATAAAGATGGTTAAATATGAAAATCACACCAACTGAATACTACAACTCAATAGAACAAAATATTCGACCAACATCTTCATAATTCTACAATAACACCAAAATACCACAAGAATAATACCAGAATAACATCAAAAAATATCACAAGAATAATCCCAAAATATCATCAGAATATGACCAAAATATCACAAGAATAATATTAAAATAACACCGCAGCAACATCAAATTAATACTACAATAATATTGGAATAACACCCGCATAGCACAACAATAACACCACAAAAAACTCATAGTAACACCAAAAAATACCCTTATAACACCAGAATAATACCAACATGACATCATAATAATACAAAAAATTTAAAATAACACAAAAAATATTATAATAACACCAGTATAACACCGCAATAACACTATAAAAAACTACAATAATATCGTTCAATAACAACAAAATAACACTACAATAACTCATGGATAACACCGTATTAACCATAAAATAATACCAGAATAGCAAAATAATAACACTAGACTAACCTACAGTCCCACATCAATATGTTTGAAACCTTTCGTCTTAGTGAAAAAGCAATTACACCATAATATCACCTCAGTAGAACTACAATCCAACGTCAATAATACCAAAAAATTACAGCTTAATAACACCACAATATCATAAAAAAAATACTCCATAAAAATGCTTGATTAAAAGCTACTAAATTCCAGAAATAACTCAAGAATAAACACCACAAAAATGTTACCGTAGAACCACAACAATGGCTTTACGATAATGAAAACATTTTGCTGAAGCTTAATTCACCTCTGTTTCAAACTCGTTGTCATTATTTTTGGAATTCATCATTAAAAATTTCTTTGTCAAGAGAGAAGTCCATCACAACTGCTCGAAACCCTAGCTTTCAGAATCACAGATGAAAAACGTGACACAATAAAGCAGGAACGTTCCAATCGCAAATGAAAAACGTTGCAAAATAAGCGGGAAAGTGACAAATAAAGCTTTTTCGACGATGATGGCTAGGTCAAGCCGAATCACGCGATAAGAAAAATGCATTTTTTTTTAAGCGATGAAACTAGGATTTACACTTTGTGGGATTTCAATGGCATCCGGACATAGCTTTGTGTCTGAAGTCTGGACCTTATATTGTTCAGTTAGGCTACAAGGTATGTCAAAGGTTACTATTTATGAGCGAGATGGAATGTTCCCATCCAGTTTGTGGAAAGACATGCAAAGATGTTTAGGTATGCATTTGCACTTTAGCACAGTTTTTCATCCATAAACCGATCAACCATTAGAAAAGAAAATGTCAGTATTAGAGAACATATTGAGGTTTTATGTTCTTGACTTTTGGAAGCAATTGGGATGATCAATTCTGATGATTGAATTCACCTGCAATAATTGTTACCAATCTAGTATTAAAATGACTTCATATGAAGTACTATATGACAGAAAATGCAAAACTCCATTTAGTTGGGCTGAGGTCGGAGAACGTCAAATTTTATGTCTTAAAATAGTTGAAGTCACAGAGAAAACTAGATTAATTAGAGACATAAAAAGTTGCTCAAGATTGACAACAAAAGTTTTATGACCAATAAATTAAGCAGTAGAGTTTGCGGTTGGTGATTTTGTGTTCCTAAAAGTTAGGTCAATGAAAGATACAACCATAATTGATCAAGGAATAATTTTAGGCCCCATATATATTGGTTCTTTTGAAATCATTGAAATATTGGTCAAGTTGCTTATGGGCTAGTTTTACCTGGAGATATGTAAAATATTTATGTTGTGTTTCTCATATCAATGTCGAGAAATGAGTTTCAAACTCAGACCAGAGAATTTCATGTTCAAATATAGATTATAAAAATATCTAAGAAAAATTTAGGAGCCTGAGAAGATTTTAGATTATAATGTAAAGGATTGTTCCTTTATGTCAAGATAAAATGGAAGCACGGCTCAAAAAATGAAGCTACTTGGTAAAGGGAACAAGAAATGTTGCATAAATTCCCCTTTCGAATCAATTAATTGTTCAAAAGTTTTGAGAATGAAATTTTTATGCGGGGAGTTTTGTAATACCTAATTTTGGTTAAATCTAGTAAAAAATTGATCACTTTAAAAGATTCCCCAATTTTTGCATTTCCCGAAATCCAACCGAATAAAATTTAATACTTTTTAACAATCAATTTAATAGATAGCATTATAAATAATTATGATTATATTTGGAGAGAAAAAAATTTAAAATAAAAGTTTAATCAATTTTAACTGAATTTCTAATTAATTCTTTATTAATCTTTAATCCCATAACACTATAGCAATCCCACTTTGCGAAGTTTGCAAAAATGTGATGGGGATTCGATGACTGGAATTAATCGTGAATGAAATAAATGTATAAGGTGTTTTGCATTACCATTCCTATCTCCTGAATTCATTTCCCGCAAGGCTTTCCAATCGGGTACTATAACCAGACAGAGCACGCATGAACGACATATAGTTCTCTTATAAAAGCATGCTTGTTTTGGATCTCCTCATGAGATTCTAACAATTATGCCATAACGTGTTTCAATGTTTTTGAATTCAATTTCATTCTACCATTTTGAGCTTAAAGATGAGGAAGTCAATTTCGTAAGTGTGGGAGATTGTAAATTTCATTAAGTAGGATCAAGCTGAACTCTATGACAACAAGGCACCTTTTGGTGTACCTGTTGGAATTTCTTCATGAACTCCAAAGTTAAGCTTGTTATTATTGGAGCACTTTCGAGATGGGTAACCTTCTAGGAAGTTACTTCAAAATGTGAGGTCATTAGGCCAAAATGAACAATATGTCGATGCATTAGAGTGCAGGCAGACATAAAAGCATCACTAGAAATTACACTTGATAACATGGATTTGTATTTTAATTTTTTTTATTAATAGTGTATTTTAGCTAAACCATAATAATTAACTTGCTGAACTTTCATGTGTATTTATTGATCTACTAGTTCGGTGTTACTGTCCTATTGTATGCTTAAATGACCTTATGAGCTATGAAAACCATAAATAAAGTGAAGCGTACCTGGAATTACTTATGGAATGTATGAACAGTAGCTTCATCAACTAGTTTGTTTCTCATATTGTGTTCATATTTGCTTCTTAGCTTATTTTTTTGATACATTAGTGAAGGTGCTGGCGGTGGTCATGCTCCAGATATCATTAAAGTATGTGGTGTAAAAAATGTTTTGCCTTCGTCAACAAATCCAACCAGACCTTTCACCAGAAATACAGTAGATGAGCACCTTGATATGCTGGTAAAATATGTTCAGAGCTTTTACGTTATTGATACTAATTTGAAGTTGACATCTAAGTTCAAGACATACCAAGCAGTTGGTTTGCCATCACCTGGATAAGGACATTCCTGAAGATGTAGCATTTGCTGAATCACGTATACGAGCAGAAACAATTGCGGCAGAAGACATTTTGCATGACATGGGAGCCATTAGTATCATTTCTTCTGACTCGCAAGCAATGGGCCGTGTTGGAGAGGTCAAACTCACTTAATTTCCCTACTCTTGGCCGATTTCTTGTGAAATTTGTTTCATTCTTGTTAAATTTATATCTGGTCTTTTTTAATGAAACTTATTTGGCATGATTTTTTTTTAATTCTTTAACTAGTTAAACTTTCTTATACAAAATGTTTTTTCAAATAAAACGAATACTCTTATGAGCATTTTTGTGAAAATACACATTTGCATTAGTATATCAAAAAGGTACAAAAACTAAGTGTTTATGCATCCATAGTGTATAAAGAAGAGACCTGTCATCTACAAGTATGGTAGAAATTTCCGTATTGTCATCTACATGCATTAAAACAAAAGAACCACTAAGGGCACACTTGACACAAATGGGCGGCCCTATTACAGTCGCGTGGTGTATGGAAAAACAAAACTTGCTTGAAAGGTAAGAGAAATGCAAAATCCGGTGCTTTCTATAATTGTTTGCGCCAAGCTTCCTGCTTCGTAGATCTCAAGAGGTGCATGATATTAGCATTATCACCCTCCATGACGATGCCTTAGCACTCAAGAACCCATGGTTGACAAATATTTTAGAAAGATTTGATGGCTTGAAGTTCTACTTGAGCGCTGTTCCAATGCTCAAAAAGATGCCCTTTAGCAATAACCTCAACTCTCCTCTCAACCCAAACAATGACGCCGGTACCGGCTACTCTAGAAGGAAATAGTGCACCATCAATGTTCTTTGAGCCATCCAGGAGGGGGAGGATGCAAGAAAAATGTAGGGGGAAACAACCCGATGGGTCGGCCGACATCCAATTACTCCTGAAAAGGAAAAAGTAGTGTCATAGTAAGTGCCTCGAGAATGTTCGCTACAATAATGGTCAGCGTGCTATGTTCTTGGTTGTGAATCTTGGTGTTGTGAGCCTTCCAACAATAATGGATAATGTAGCAATACGATCTGGCCTGTGGAGTTCTGCTCTTCATCGTCGTAGAAAGTTTGTCGATTGCATCATTGAAGTTCCGGAACGTTGGGACATTGATGCCCCAATTTGCCATTATATCCCTTTATCCTAAAAAAAGGACAATTAGTAGTATTATGGTTCACTGGTTTCAGGTTCGCTGCAGGCCCATGGGCAATCCAAGTTGTCCGTGAGCCCCCTCCGAGCAAGCCATACAGGGGTGGGTATGGCATCGTAAGTCTCCACCAGAAAAAAACACTCCCTGTGATGGAGATGGAAATCCTTGATCTAGTTTTGGTTGGAGGCGCAAACAGGTTTTTTAGCGTCATATGTAAGAGCTGTAATAGTTTTGCCTAGAGAGTAAATTAGAGGATTCTGGAAGTAGCTTTTGTGCAATTTTAATTAATTGCACATATTCTTTATTCATTCCTATGGAAGATAAATTAAGTGAAAAAAGAGGTTATGGAACATGTTCCATCATTATGAGCTAAGGAGTATTTCATGACATAGTAAATGTAGGTAGATACCAAGATGGGCATAGTGATGGCAGACCATTAACTTTTTTTTCTTCACGTCAAATTATCAGTTGCATGTATGATTGCAGTGTCAAGTTGATGTGCCGTGTTTATGTTATGCTTTTTTTCTGTCATTTGTACTTTTATTTATTATTATTATTTTTTTTTAATTACTGATTCATGAGCTACTAGTTGCATGTCATGATTCCTTTTTAATTACTGATTCATGAGTAATCAGAAAAGTTTAACTATTTCTAGAAAAGGAACCCTCACCATTAGAAATTATAAACTCTTCTTTGCTCAACTTTAAGTTTCATATATTGGTTCTAACCTCTAGCACCTAGTAGGTGGGCCAATATGGCGGAGCTCAGGGGGAGTCCTCATAGGATTGTTTGGCCTTAGGGCAGACTCTGGGTGTTGATGTTGAGTTAATGCACACATTGTCACTCATTTTAACATTACACCCCTCACAACCCTAAACCTAAATTTGTTGACATTGATCTCTTGATCTTTTAGGAGACTCATGTAGATTGTCCTCTAGACCCACTAGTCCTAGGCTAAGGCTTAGATAAGATCAATACATAGAGGACCCAAATAAGGATTCCATTGGTTCATAGCTCAAATAGGGTGGGTGGCACCTCAATTTCACCCAAATATCTAAATTAGTCTTTTGCCTCCCAAACCTACCTAATTTACCAAAATACCCTCAAACCTTAAATTTGACCAAAATTTCATATTTCACCCAAAATACTCAAATTTGTTCAAAGATCATCTCAAACCATTTGAAACCACCCAAATTGTCAAAATTACCAAAATACCTCCAAATTTGCTAAAATTATAAAAATACTCTCGGTGGACCAAACTTTCCCAAAAACAATTTAAACCCTTCAATTGAACCCAATTTGACCAAAAGCCCCAAATTGCCTTTAACGACCCAATTACCCTAATTCACCCCAAATGTCCATCAATTTGATCCAAATTTCCCCTAATTTCAATTTTACACTCAAATTCATCAGGACCAAACTTAATTCAAACCAAATACAAGTTCAATTGACCCACATTTGAGTCCAATTTCAACCCAAATTAAAATGCCCCAATTTAACCCAAAATCAAAATCTCACTCAATTAAACCCCCAAATCTATCCACATGCCCCAATTGTGCATCATAAACTCTTTGAAACATTTCCACACATCAAATCGAATCCTCAATTGGCCTTGTTCAAGCTTCAGTTTTACCCAAAACCAACTTGGACCAAAACCCTCAGTTTAGCCATGTCTCTAAATGTCACCAAAATAAATGCCCAAACCCCAAAATTAAATACCCACTTAATGTTGAGAACTCTTCATAACATCCACTTAGACCATTTTGAGCCGTCAATTTGAACTTAGCCCAACTCTAGCCTAACCTAAACCCAAGTCTAACCCAAGATCCCCAAATTGACCAAGTGCCCAAAATCCTTCAAATTGAGCCTTTAAATCAATTCAACACTTTTCTAAGCTCTTTATGACAATCATCTACACCAAATTGCTCAGCCTGCTTGACTGGTCGACTGGTCTACTGGTCGATTGCTCGCGCACAGGTTGCGTCAATTTGTTGCAGTGCTTGTGTGAAGCACCCTAATGGCCTTAGGATTTTCCTACACTGTCGTCGTCGCCGTCGCCGGTGATTATCTCGCCAAACCCTTTATGCTACAGTGGTCAACAAACGCAGTTCCCCTTTCCACATCGCAGATAGTCCGGTATTCCTGCAGATTTGCCTTGATTCTGTTGCTAAAAATGACGAATTCAATCTCATCAAAAATATAGAGAAAAAGGCGTGCAAACCAGCAATATTTTTCTCCGACGCTGAAATTTTAACTCATGCAGGAAAATATAAATTTACACTAGTTGGAAAGTTCCAATTAGGTTGCCTAAGATGGAGATCATCATGAAGGTTTTTGAAGATTTCAAACTGGCTGGGGATTGACAGTTGGGTCATTTCGACAGAAGACATGTTATGATACAACTGAGCATAGAAGAAGATTACACGAGAATTTTCTGAAAGAAATTCATCACAATCGAGGGCAAACATATGAAATTGCTCAAATGGACCCTTAATTTTGATCCTAGTCAAGAACCCTCAATTGCACCTATTTGGTTCTCATTACCTGAACTCAAGCTTCAATTCTTTGACTTACCTATCTTATATGCAATTGAGACTATCTTTGAAAAACCTTTTTAGGTAGACTTACCTACAGTTCATTTCTCAAGGCCCTCTATTGCAAGAATTTTGATTGAAAGAGATATTACACTACCAGATGCAGAATAAGTCTGGCTTGGATGTGCTCACAGTGGTTATTGACAAAAAATTACTACAGAACAAAAACCTTACTACTGCAAGCACTGCAAGATGTTTGGACACCCGCAGGAGAAATATTTCAAATTGCACTCACAGTTGAGAACCAACAGTCAAAACCAGGAATACACTATTAGTGCACCGCATGTGCCTGAACGCGCTCCCAACAAACCTGATGACAGCCAACCTGAGAAGGGAATCACCACAAGACAGAAGTTGGTTTCTGACCCTGGGATCCCTTCTCCTGACCATACTACAATGGATAATGTTCGAACAAAAAATCAGGATAGTCCCGCAGCTCCTATTCAAGAAGCATCAGGTGCAGAGATAACACTTCACACTTCACATACACTGGAACATATCGCGGTGCCAACGACTGTCTTTCTTTCTACTGCGGTTCTAACATCAATCAGACCGAGAATCATATGAGCCAGTCTTTAGATGAAGAATGACAGGTTTACATATCCCGACAGAAGAAGGCTGGGGACACACTCCAACTTGGAAACTTAGTGAATGATACTTTAGTTATTTCTGGCAATGACACGATTCTTCAAAGTTTGTTATCTGGCTCCGCTCCTAAAACTAGAGGAAGAGGAAGGACTAAACTGGCTCGTCCATAGCTACTGGTTTTCTGTATGTTTTAAATTTGTTTTACTTTTTATTGGGTCTATCTGTATGTTTTTGTTGGGGTATTACTGTACTTGTATTGTATGAGCAGGGCGCCTCTTTTGGGCTCTCTTATACAACCTATTTGTAATATATATATATGTGTGTGTGTGTGTGTGTGTGTGTGTGTGTGTGTGTGTGTGTGGGTGGCAAGTTGGCTAGCAGCTGCGTTGTTAGGATTTCGACATGGCGATCCCTTGTTTTTACTCCACTGCAGCTCTTCTTCGCTCAAGTTCTGCTCTTTCACTTTCGCCATTTCCGTCGTTTTCGCTGTTGTCGGGTGTTGCTAGTGCGTCGTCTGTTTTCTCTTGTGTGGTGATGCTCTTGTGTCTTCTGCTACGTCGGGCTCAGTCGTCGTGCTCGGTACTGGTCGCTGAGCCTTCCAGCTTTCTACGCAATCCGAAACTGCAGTTTGAGCAGGTTGGTCCTCGGGCTCGAGCTGTTGCAGGGGCTTCCATTTTCCGTTTCTACTCCTGTTTCTGGTTTCGGAGGTTGCTCTCTCCTTTGTTGTCTTCACTGTTTCTTAAGGCCGCTCCATTTATTGGGGATGGCTTTGAACAGATCGTATGTTGCTGCTCTTGTGAGTGTCCACGTCTTCGGTACACCTAAATCATGCCCTTTCCCTCCTTCATTTGAGTGGGCAGAGGACATAAAAAAACCTGGTAGGAAGAATGGGAAGTCTGCCATCTTTTTTACTGAAACTGAAGGTTTTCAACTTGCTTCTTTCTATCGACTGAATTTGGTCGAGAAATTTGTGTGGTCATCCCAAAATGGAGTTGATTTGTAGCGAATTTGAGTTTATACACCTTGTTGGGGAGTGAAAAACTGAACTGTTAAATGGACGTCACATTCTTATACAACTAAATAATGAAGAGGATTACACGTCTCTATTTGCTAGAAGGATGATCTGGATTGATAAGAAAGCAATGAAGATTCTGAAGTGGTATGTGGATTTTGACCCACAGACAGAACCACAAATCATTTTAGTTTGGATTCGCCTCCCTAATCTGAAATTTCATTACTTTACTCAAAAAGTATTGTACTCTATTGCCTGAGTTTATGGTAAGCCACTCAAAATGGATGTTCTTACTTTTAACCTTTCTCGTTCAACTGAAGCTAGAGTACTTGTTGAAAGAGACATCACTTCATCCGCTTATGAGAAAATTTGATTGGGCACACAGCACCATGGATATTGACAAAAGGTAGTGATTGAGCATTTTTCTTCGTATTGTTCGAACAGTTGTATGTTTGGCCACCAGTTCTCAATGCCACCATCTACACCCCCACTTCAGATAAAAAAGCACAGTGCTCCCCCAGAGGCAGTGAATGCATGCCCTCTTGATCAGCTCAACGTTATTAACACTATTGATCATCAAAAGAATACCTATAAAGATGTCACTATTCTCGCAGGCAATATGATAACCATTCACTCGCCGCGCGATGTTGTAGCTCCCCTGTCTTTGGAACCTCCCATCGTGGGAGAGAGAGATTCTTCACACCCTGCATGTCCTAGAACCTATCACAGATATTACAGGTGGCAATACTTCTATTGCTTCGTTACCACCACATCAGCTCGTGCAAGTTGTTAATGTTACTCAAGCTCATAGAGATCATGATGTGCAACAGCCCACACCTGTCTGACCAACTTTGGAATCTACTGATCCGATGAGTCAATCATCGGATGAGGAATGACAGGTCTACACATCTAGGTGGAAGAAAAAGAATGAAGACCTACTTGAGCTCAGGAATTTGATGGATGATACTTTGGTTACTCCAGACAATGGTATTCACCTTACCAATTTATTTGTCGGCTCACTTCCGAGGACTAGAAGCAGAGGAAGGACTAAAGTAGGACGTCTCTGACACTTTTGCGCTCTTTGGTGGCTTTTTGGTTCTTTTTTTTTTTAACCTTTATGTATTTTCATTTGTTTGGTTTTGTGTGTGTTTTTTTGTATGAGTTGGACTTTATATATATATATATATGTGTGTGTGTGTGTGTGTGTGTGTGTGTGTGATGTTTTCTTTGTGATTCCTGTTGTGAGGAACGAGGTAAGGCTGCTAGCAGCAACCTTCGCCATTGTAACCTACGTATGTTGTTGCCACTACTACAACCATGGATCGTATGCATAGCTATGGTAAGGGCATTTCCTCTTCTACTCTTCCTTATAAGAGAACTCCCCAAGCTGGCTCAAAACCTCTTCCCAAGATCTGGAAGAAAATATTTGCAAGTTTGCGAAGAAGGGTTTGACGACCTTCCAGATAGTTGTTATTCTTTGTGACTCGCATGGTATTGCGCAGGTAAAGGCTTGACTGAAAGCAAGATTCTCAGGATTCTCAAAGCTCATGGTCTTGCACCTGAGATTCCGGAGGATCTATATCATCTGATAAAAAAGGCTATTGCTATCCGAAAGCACTTGGAAAGTAACAGGAAGGATAAGGACTCGAAGTTCCGACTTATTTTTGTGGAGAGAAAGATCCATCGTTTGGCTTGTTACTACAAGAGAACGAAGAAGCTTTCACTCCTCTGGAAATATGAGTCTACAACAATGAGTACTCGTGGCTTGAGCTTTTTACAGTTACTACTCAATGACAAGTGCTTTTATCGCTTAGGAACCTATTTAATGTTTTTTCCGTTTTCCGTGGCACGATCAAACAATGAACTTTCTTTGATAACTTCATTTCTCTCTCCAACCCATTAATATGGTTACTGCTTTTGAACTTCAATTCACCCCGCCCAAATGCTTCATCACCTACTGTTTTTTAGCAGGATATATTTGCATGAACAGTTTATATTAAAAATATATATATTTATGTATCTGTGTGTACGCACACTAGAGATAGATGGAGAGAGAGGGGGAGAGAGACCATTCAAGAGAAAGGAGAGTAGCGATTGTGCAATGTAGGAGTTAGGGAGTGGGGCGAATTGTGGTTGAGTGAGAGAAGGAAGAGAGCGAGTGTAGTTATGGTTCTATTTATCAAAAATGATCCTCTTGAATTATAGAATGCAATGAAATGATTTTTTTTTTTATGACAAAATTTAAAATTTTGAAGTATAATTTATTTAGAATATTTTAGTGTTACACCTTAACCAAAATCGCAGTATTACATGCTCTTGAGATCTTGAGAATCAGCATTTTGATAACCGGACAATTGTGAGCTATGAACCTAAATGGTCACTATTTTTTTTCATTTTTCTGTCTACTAATATGTTGAACGTATGCACACAGGTGTGAAGATTATCCCACAATCTTTTGTGTAATATTAATCCACCTAAGCAATTTCTGTTGAACCTTTGAGTTTCTCCGTCTTCATATTTGTTTTTAAGGTTCTCTGAAACTTGTTCAAGTAACTTTCTAATCTTCATTGGTGAATTCTCGCTGTTCACTTGAGCATCATTATTATCTGCAACTCTTTCATTTGTCCTATTAAAATATAAGAACTCTTTTATTAGTCCTCATCACTTATGTCATGGAAAGTAATTTTATTGATTACGTAATAACTTAAATTGTATGTAATCTGCAATCATCAAAATCTTCTCTAGCGTTAGAGAGTTCAATATGATGGTATACAAAAATGCTTTCATTATATCACTCTAGGAAAACATGAGTGATGGTTGAAAGCAAATATGTGATAATTACACTTCTTGTTTAAGGATGTTAAAATGTGACTATTTCACATTCAAGAGTTAATTATTTCTTTATCGACATCTTTTTTAGTCCTTGCATTAATGAGCAGCATGCAAAGTTAAGGTACTTTGCTTTGTAGGAGGTGACATGACATGTCATTCTTGGCTTTTCAAAAGGCCATAGTCTTTTATCTTCTTCTAGCTTGATGACAACCAGTTTGGAAGTGAGCAGTATGACCTTCCAACTATGCTTTTCCTCTGGTTGGGAGTATCCAGTGGTAACTTATTAGTAACCATTGCATGCATGAAGCTACAGATTTCATGCATGTTGTAGGATGCACTTTTGCATTATAGTTTCAGTACTAAACATATGGTTGAATTGGTCGTCTTGAATATGCACACAACCTTGTTCCATTATATCAAGTCAAATATTTATCTTCTCATTAGCCTGGGATGCTTTCTTGGTTCTGAAATTTAAAAATGTGATGGCTACTGCTTAACAACACATATAACCATTTGTCTATGCCTACTTAAAGGATTATTTGGGCAAATAAATATTTTCAGGTGATTATTCGGACATGGCAAACTGCTCACAAAATGAAACTGCAGAGAGGAAGATCAATCGAGCCAGCAGGGTCAGATAATGATAATTTCCGAATTAAGCGCTTCATAGCAAAATACACCATAAATCCAGCAATTGCTAATGGATTCTCACAACATGTTGGCTCAGTCGAGGTTTGTTTAATTTGTTTCTTACTGCACTTAAACTGTATTATAAGTTGTGCAGCTTTCAATCTTCTTAAAAATCTATTGTCGTGGCCAAAACTTACATGGAGTTGTTTGCTTATAATTATTTCCATGTATGAATGATTGTGATGGTAGCAGGTTCAACTCAGTCTATAGCCCTCATTGGAAGGTCTACATCGACACTACAAAAGTGGTGGATGGTAGAAAGTTCCCATTACTTATTAACTACGGGCATTTGATTTGAAGGCGAAAGCAAACCATTCTAAACTCAAGAATTCAATTGAAGTGACAATTTTGGCCATGTCTAGCAGACAACTTAATGTCCATCATTTTAATGATAGACCTTGTTGCCTTTGTGGCTCTTAAAGGATCCCTAAGATGCAAAACCTTTTATGCTTCACTGCTGACTGCTAGATGCCCTTCCCCCTTACACGTTTTAGTCTCACATTCTTTATTAGCTTAAGGGTGGAGCTTCTCCCTTATACAAATACAAGAGGAAAGTTGGCAAAAAAGAGAAGAAAGCAAGAGATGATGTCATCTTTCCAAAATTTTGCTAGAATTTTAGGTCATAGGAATCGCTCTTAACTTCAACTCTTCTTCCCATTATCATCGGCCAATAACTTCTAGGAGCATGCACTATGCCTTTCTAGAGAGCTGACATTGATGGCCCCACCCATATGTGACTTTCATGATGCGGTGAGTTGTCCCAGCACACTTCGACTTTCTTTCTATTGGGGTGATGTGAAACTGCTATTAATTTTTTTGATGACATACTAAATAGTTACCACACGTTTTTGTGGCTATGCAATAACTTTTGTGATGATAGAGGTGAACATGAATTATTTTCCCGGCAAATGACTATAATTAAAGTGCAAGAAATTAAATTAAAAACTAGTAAAATCATTAAATACCTTCATGACATAGGTAAGGAATTGCTTTTCTGTTGCCAAATTGCAATGTCAGAATTAAGTAAATAGGGTCATGACTGGCCTCTTTGTCCTCCTCATATTTAAGGAACAAAACAAGAGAACAACGGGCCAAACTTCCTTTTCTAGTTATCTAGAGTGGATAACAATTAGTTCAAAATCCTTTACTAATCTTGGGATTGTTAGTAAGACTCTTGAGTTGATCATCTCACTTCATCATCAAGATGAACACTTCAGTCACCTAAACGGTTCTTACTTACATATATACACTAGCGTACACACACACACACACATGCACATATATATATAGTGTTGATGATCTCAAGCTAGTAGGCAAGTGGAAAGAGTGACTCATGGATGAGAGATATGTGCTGATTCAACTAACCGTGGCTGAAGACTACACTGGGATGTTATCCAAGAAATATTTTAATATTGCAAGCAAGTTAATGAAGTTACTCTAGTGGCCTTCTGATTTCGACCCAAATCATGAAACTCTCACTTTACGAGTATGATTTAGTCTACCTGGTCTCACGCTGCACTTTTTTAATCATCAGGTTTTTTACTCTATTGGGGTCATTCTTGGGGACCCTATAAAGCTAGATTTACCTACTTACAATCAGACCAGATCTTTTGTGGCTAGAATACTTGTGAAAAAGGATATTACTTTACCTGATGTTACTGAAGTCTGGTTGGGCACAACTCATAATGTATATTGGCAACAAATCGTCATAGAACACAGACCTCCTTATTCTACCTATTATAAGTTGTTTGGGCATTCCCTTGATAAATGCCACAAACTCTATCCTAATTTGAAATCTATGATTCAAGTGAATAAAAATGGGTCTAACCTCACTGCTCTTGACATATCTGTTCCACTTGGGGAGGAAACTACTGTAAGACAGGATTTGGTGTCTAATTTAATTGTCATTGCGGACCCCCCTGACACTACTATTGTTGTTTCTGCGATTGATGTGATGAAGGATTGCTCTGCTGGGCAACCTACACCTTCAAACCCTATTGAAAACAATACTGCAGGGCTATTACCTACAAAGGATAGTGTTCAGACTGATAATCTGGAGGACCTTGCAGCTCCTCATCTTCAGGAAGTATCCGGTGTAGAGGCGACAACTCGTACTTCGCATACACTAGAACCTATTGTAAGTACAACAATTGGTAATCTATCTGCTACAACTCTACCACCTCATCAGACTTATTATTCGGATGAGGAATGACAGGTCTACACATCCAGAAGGAAGAAGAAGACTGAAGATCTACTTGAGCTCATGAATCTTATGGATGATACTTTGGTTACTTCGAGTAATGGTACGCACCTCACCAATTTGTTATATGGATCCCCTCCGAGAACTAGAGGCAGAGGCAAGACTAAATTGGGTTGACCCCCACTTTTTCCTTGCCTTGATGGTTTTAGGTTTTTTTTATTTTTATATGTACCCTTTTTTTTTTATTTTTTTTTTGTGTTGTACCGTGTGGATTGGGTGCCTACTTTTGGGCTCACTCATACAACCCATTTATATCATTTTCTCTTTAATATATTAGCGCTTGGGCATTTTAAATATATATATTTAAAAAAAGCCCAAGGGCTAATTAATTAATGAGAAAATGATACATATAGGTTGTATGAGTAGGCCCAAAAAAAGCACCCAAACCACACGGTACAACACACTCAAAATCCCAAAAGAAAAAAGGAAAGGTACATATATGATCAAGAAAAAAAAATCAAAACTATCAATGTGCGCAAAAAGCTAGGGACGACCCAATTTAGTCCTATCTCTGTCTCTAGTTCTCGGAAGGGAGTCAGCTAACAAATTGGTGGGTGTGTACCATTATCTGAAGTAACTAAAATATCATCCATTAGATTTCTGAGCTCAAGTAGGTCTTCATTCTTCTTCTTCCTCCTGTATGTGTAAACTTGTTATTCTTCATCTGAGGACCTGTCATTCTTCATCTGAGAATTGACTGATCTGATCAGTGGATTGGTCCAAATATGGTCGGACTAGTGTAAGCTGTTGCACCGCATTTGCCTGAGTAACATTAACATCTTGTTCGACCTGCTGAGGCGGTAGAAATGCAGTAGAAATATTGTCACCCGTTATATCAGTGATAGGTTATAGAACTGGTAAAGCTCCCGCTAAATCTACATCATGAGTATTGTGTGGAGGCTGAATGATTGACATATTACCTGCGAGGATAGTGGCATCTTCAGAGGTATTCTTTTAATGATCAATGGTGTCAATAACTTGGAGTAGATTAGGAGAGAGAATCGCTTTCTCTGGTAGAGCATTTTGTTTTTTTGGTCCGAGATAGGGGTGTAGATGATGACATTGAGTACTGGAGTGGCTGAACATACGACAGTTCGAACAGTACGAAGGGAAAAGTTCAATCGCAGCCTTTTGCCAATATCCATGATTTTGTATGTCTAACCAAATTTCCACATAAGCGATTAAAACAATGTCCCTTTCAACAAATACTCTGGCTTTAGATAGACAAGAAAGATTAAAATTAGGAATGTTCGTTTTAAGTGACTTATCATAGGCTAAAACAATAGAGTATAACACTTTTTGAATAAAATAGTAAAATTTCAGGCCAGGGAGGCAAATTCAGACCAGAATAATTGGTGGTTTCGTCTGTGGGTCAAAATCCACCGGCCATTTTAAGATCTCCATTGCTCTGTTGTCAATTCAGATTACTGTTTTAGCAATAAGTACATATAGTCTTCTTCATTATTAAGTTGAATAAGGACGTGGTTTCCATCTATAAGTCCAATTTTTCACTCTCCAACAAGATGCATAAGTTTAAGATCCTTATGAATAAGCTTTATTTTGGGAGGACCATAAATAAATTTTCTAATTAAATTCAGGCGATAAGAGGAAGCAAGTTGATTACATTCAGCTTCTATAAAAAAAGATAGCAGACTTCTTGTTCTTTCTTCCAGGTTTCTTGATGTCCTCCGCCAACTCAAAAGGAGAGAAAGAACACAATTTAGGAGTACTTTAGGCGTGGTCACCCTCAAGTGCAGCATCATATGTTCGCTCCAAGGCCATCACCAAGGTGCAGCTTTAGGACAAACGCCGAATTCAACAAAACAGGGCAGCAAAGAACACAGTGGAGGAAAGTCCTCCTTCGAGCATAGACAACAAAAGGGAATTGTGGAAGCAAACAAAACACAAGGAAGCAGACAGAAAAAATCTCGAAGTCTTCGAGGCAGACGAAGTTCACGAAGTCGAGGCAGACTAAATCACAAGACCGAAGTAGGCGAAGTCGACGTGAACGAATTCGAAGAAGAGGAAGTCGAGCAGACGAAGCACGACGAAGGAGCAGGCTGCGATCTCGATCCGGTGTAGAGATAACGAGGGCTACTTGGGTCGTCATGAANATATATATATATATATATATATATATATATATATATATATATATATATATATATATAAGTCGTCTCTCACGCTTGGCTCTGCTAGGGTTTCGACCCATGTGGAACCCTAGCAACCCTCATCGAAGATCATTTCTCCGGCGTCGTCTCTTTCGAAGCCGACAGTTCGAATCGCGTTGGCGTCTTGCGTCGCCTAGCGTTTCGTTCCTTCCGCCACCGTTGTGCCTGCGTCTATCAATCTATGCCGATCGACAGGTTGTTCAAGAAATGGCTTCAGGACGTTCCTACGTCGCCGCCCTCGCCAGTGATAACCCCGTCTCCACCTCTCTTTCAAATATGTTTCCACAATGATACCACGATAATTTTGCTTTTAACATTGAAACCAGATTTCTCAAAAAAGCTTCCCGTTAAAACGTCAAACCTGCAATCTTTCTCATCGAGGCAGAGATCTCCATTCTAGCTGCGCCTTGCCGACTGTTCTTAGTAGGTAAGTTTCTTTATGGAAACCCTAAACTTGAGCTAATTCGAAAGGACTTTGAGCAAATGAAACTGAAAGGGGGTTAGAAGATCGGTAAATTGGATGGTCATCACAATCTTATTCAATTATTAAATGAGGAAGAATACACACATTTGTTTGCGAGAAGAGTTCTTCGAATAGAAAACCAGGTGATGAAGGTTTTAAAATGGACGGTGGATTTTGACCCTCGTACTGAACCTCCCACCATTCTTGTTTGGCTGCGCTACCCAGGTTTGAAGATCCGTCTTTTTGATCAATAGCTTCTCTTCGCTTTAGCAATGGTATACGGTAAACCCCTCAAAGCTGACACACCAACAGTGAATCTGACTCGGCCTTCAAAAATCAGAATTTTGATAGAAAGGGATATTACTTTACATTTTCCAGGAGAAATATGGATTGACTCACAACATCAGGGATTTTGACAGCAAGTAGAACTTGAATTGATACCACTTTATTGTACCAACTACCGTATGTTTGGACATTTTTCTTCTCAATGTTATCAGTTGCATCCGAATTTAAAACATTCAAGTAAAAACGCTTCTGAATCTGATTCACCTCATACATGTCTCTCTTCCGCTCTTGAGTGCATTCCACAGACTATTGAAACACCGGTTGACACGATGCCACCTCCCCCTCCCACTATCAGAGACAATACTGTCTATGTTCTTCCGACTGATATATTGGTAGATGGTTTACTTGGGTCCGATAATCAGGACAGTATTGAAGCTCCACAACCCCAGGATGCATCAGGTGTTGAAGAGACATGCTTACCATCTCTTCAGAATCAGAATGTTGTTACTGCTAGTTAGGAGTTGAGGGCTCATTCTCTCCTACATGCCCAACAAACTGTTGACCACACCGATCAGATGAGGCAGTCTTCGGATGAGGAATGACAGGTAGACACATCTAGAAAGAAAAAGAAGAATGGTGGCACACCCCAGCTTGGGAACTTAATGGATGATACTCTATTAACTTCGGATAATGGAATGACACTCGACAATTTGTTAGCTGTCTCCGCTCCTACAACGAAAGGCAAAGACAAGACCAAGTTGGCTAGTGCCTAGCAGCTTATTTCCTGCAAGTCTTTTTTTTGTTTTATTTATGTTTCATCCTTTTAGGATGCTACTGTCTGATAAATCGTATGGGTAGGACATCTTTTTTTTGGGTTCTCTCATACAACCTCTATGTATTTTTTCAATTTCAATAAAATTAGCTCTTTGGCGTTAATATATATATATATATA
>JXCR01142789.1:51110-72862 GCA_002079205.1 Phalaenopsis hybrid cultivar | reverse complement strand
GTAAGGAATATTAAAAGTTTGTAAAATTATAGTTTTAACTTTTTCAAAGGTAATGTTCTTTTATAAATGTTCGAAATATTTCAATTATAAGAAACGATTGTTTAAGGAACGAATTAAAACTATAGACAACTAATTAACAAAAAAAATTTAAAGTGGCAGATAATATTAAATTATAATTTAAATAATAAAATGCAGAGTAAAGGAAATTTATAGAGTTGTTATGTCATTTTGGCTAGATTAATAGTTTTGTAGCATGTTTAATTTACAACAACAACAACAACAAAGCCTTTNATATATATATATATATATATATATATATATATATATATATATATATATATATATATATATATATAACACTTAGGATGGCATCGTCTCCTCCCGCTCTCGACTCTGCTAGGATTTTGACTTATGGCGAACCCTAGCAACAAAATATATATATAAACTCATTAAGATATTATAAAAAGTAGAAGGTATGAAAATATTAAATCAGAATTTAATGTAAGGAATATTAAAAGTTTGTAAAATTATAGTTTTAACTTTTTCAAAGGTAATGTTCTTTTATAAATGTTCGAAATATTTCAATTATAAGAAATGATTGTTTAACTAACTAATTAAGACTATAGACAACTAATTAACAAAAAAAATTTAAAGTGGCAGATAATATTAAATTATAATTTAAATAATAAAATGCAGATTAAAGGAAATTTATAGACTTGTTATGTCATTTTGGCTAGATTAATAGTTTTGGTAGCATGTTTAATTTAATATGGACTAAAATATTTAATTACAATTATGTAAATAATTAAGCATAAAGATTAATTAAGTTTATTAAATCATGAGATTATAGTTATTAAAATGAGTTTTCTTTAGATTAGGTATCAAATTGTAGGTGACAAAAATTTAACAATAAACTCTTGGAACTAAATTTTTTAAAGTTGAGGTGAATATTCTTACTTCTACTTTGCAGTAATATTATTAAATTAAGTTTCCCTAAATCAAATGCATAAATTGATATGGATACTTGTTTAGATAGATTGATATTGCATATTACTTATGATGTACTACTCTTTAGAATATGTTGGTCATAATTGAAATGTATGTTACAGATTTGTAAACACATTTAAATTTATTGTATACAATGATTATAATATAAAGATATAGAATGATTTGCAGGATTTGAATAAAATGATCTATATAGTATGCTTGCATATTGATGGAGCTCAATCCCTTATGATACAAGCTTGAATACTAAGGTACTTGTGACGTAAACAAAAAAGAATATTATTATTGATATGTTAATTGATACAGTTTAGATTATTCTTCTTTGATTGATGTATATGTAAAAAGATAATGATAAAATTTTACTTTCAAAAGCTATATAAAAGGCAAATCATATGGCTAAAAATCCACCTACTTGTTACCCCTCCTTAACAATAGCAGTTTTTTTCAGATAAGCTACAAGCTTACTAAGATAAGTACTGTTAAAAATAAGATTCAATATATAATAAAAGAACAATGTGTATGTTAGTCAGTGACTAATATAACATAATAATAGTAACAAACATTCTTAAATTATTAAATATATATATAACATAATTTAAATGTGATATATGAAGCAATACTAAGTAATAGTAATATTGTTCTTAACAGTTATTTCATTCGCTACATTGTGTAATGTCTTATATGATTTTAATTTACATTTTTTTTATTCTCATTCTTCTTTATCCTTGAAATACTATATTATATTTATATATGTTTAGATTTATTTTTTTATTGCACAGTCACTCAACACGTCAACCATAACAATCATTGATAAATATTGATCGTCCCAGCATCTTAATTTATCAACCGCCATTGACACCAATCTATTCTAATATTAATATCAAGATTTATAAATGCAACAACAACAATAAACCGTTATCCCACTAAGTGGGGTCTGCTACATAACCTTTTTGTCCATTGTGTCATTTGGAGTGTATTTTCATTTAGTTCTAATATATTAAGATCATTTTTCATACAACATGACCAAGTCTTTTTAGGTTTATTTCTATCTTTATTAACATAAGTCGAATCTAAAGCATCTACTCTCCTAACTAGATCAAATGTAATTATTTTCTTGTCATGTCTCATCTCGTTCATCTCGTAGAACTTCTTCTAAAATATTTAAATATAAAATAATACATATCTCAAAAATCTTCAATACATCTAAAATTTTACTTTCAAAAGCTATATAAAAGGCAAATCATATGGCTAACAATCCACCTACTTGTTACCACTCCTTAAAAATTACAATTGTTTTAGATAAGTTACAAGCTTACTAAGATAAGTAATGTTAAGAATAAGATTGAATATACAATAAAAGAACAATGTATATGTTAGTTAGTGACTAATATAAGTAACATAATAATAGTAAGAAAAATTCTTAAATAATTAAAGATATATAAAACATAATTTAAATGTAGTATATGAAGCAGTACTAAATAATAGTAATATTGTTATTGACAAATGTTCCATTCGCTACATTGTTTAATGTCTTATATGAATTTAACGTACTTTTATTTTTTTGTTATTCTCAATCTTCCTTGTCCCTAAAATACTATATTATATTTTTTTATGTTTAGATTTATTATTTTTATTGCACAATCACTCAACTCGTCAACCATAACAATCATTGATGAAGGTTGATTGTCCCAGCATCTTAATTTATCAATAGCCCTTGATACCAATCTATTCCAACATTAATATCAAGATTTAGAAATACTACAACAACAATAATAAGCCTTTATCCCACTAGGTGCGCTGCTACATAAAACCTTTTTCTCCATTGTATCATTTTGAGTGTATTTTCATTTAGTTTTAATCTATTAAGATCATTTTTTATACAACATGACCAAGTCTTTTTTGGTTTATTTCTATGTTTTTTAACATAAGTCGAATCTAAAGCATCTACTCTCCTAACCGGATCAAATGTAATTATTTTCCTGTCATGTCTCATCTCGTTCATCTCCTAGGACCTCTTCTATAATATTTAAATATAAAATAATACTTATCTCAAAAACCTTCAATACATCTAAAATTTTACTTTCAAAAGCTATATAAAGGGCAAATCATATGGCTAACAATCCACCTACTTGTTACCACTCCTTAAAAATTACAGCTGTTTTAGATAAGTTACAAGCTTACTAAGATAAGTAATCTTAAAAATAAGATTTAATATAGAATAAATGAGCAATGTATATGTTACTCAGTGACTAATATGAGTAACATAAAAGAAAAATTATTAAATAATTAAAGATATATAAAACATAATTTAAATGCAGTATATGAAGCAGGCTAAATAATGGTAATATTGTTATTGACAATTATTTCTTTCGCTACATTGTGTAATTTCTTATATGATTTTAATTTTCATTTATATTTTTGTTATTCTCAATCTTCTTTATCCTTAAAATTCTATATTATATTTTTATATGTTTTGATTTATTTTTTTTAATGCAGAGTCACTCAACTCGTCAACCATAACAATCATTGATGAATGTTGACCGTCCCAACATTTTATCAACGGCCTTTGATACCACTTTATTTCAACATTAATATCAAGATTTAGAAATACAACAACAATAATAAGCATTTATCCTACTGAGTGGGGTCTGCTACATAAAACCTTTTTCTCCATTGTGTCATTCTAAGTGTATATTCATTTAGTTCTTATACAACATGAACAAGTCTTTTTAGGTTTATTTCTATCTTTTTTAACATAAGTCAAATCTAAAGCATCTACTCTCCTAACCGGATCAAATGTAATTATTTTCTTTACATGTCTCATCTCGCTCATCTCATAGGACCTCTTCTAAAATATTTAAATATAAAACAGTACATATCTCAAAAATCTTCAATACATCTAAAATTTTACTTTCAAAAGCTATATAAAAGGCAAATCATATGGCTAACAATCCATCTACCTGTTACCACTCCTTAAAAATTACAGTTGTTTTAGATAAGTTACAAGCTTACTAAAATAAGTAATGTTAAAAATAAGATTTAATATACAATAAAAGAACAATGTATATGTTAGTCAGTGACTAATATAAGTAACATAGTAATAGTAAGAAAAATTATTAAATAATTAAAAATATATAAAACATGATTTAAATGTAGTATACGAAGCAGTACTAAATAATAGTAATATTGTTATTGAAAATTATTTTATTCGCTACATTGTTTAATGTCTTGTATGATTTTAATTTACATTTATTTTTTTTATATTCTCATTCTTCTTTATCCTTGAAATTCTATATTATATTTGTATATGATTATATTTATTTATTTTTATTGCACAGTCACTCGACTCGTCAACCATAGCAATCATTGATGAATGTTGATCATCCCAGCATCTTAATTTATCAACGACCCTTGATACCATTCTATTCCAACATTAATATCAAGATTTAGAAATACAACCACAACAACAGTAAGTCTTTATCCCACTAGGTGGGGTTTGCTACATAAAACCTTTTTCTCCATTGTGCCATTTTGAGTGTATTCTCATTTAGTTCTAATATATTAAGATCATTTTTTATACAACATGACCAAGTTTTTTTAGGTTTATTTCTATCATTTTTAACATAAGTCGAATCTAAAGCATCTACACTCCTAATCGGATCAAATGTAATTATTTTCTTGTCATGGCTCATCTCGTTCATCTCATAGGACCTCTTCTAAAATATTTAAATATAAAATAATACATATCTTAAAAATCTTCAATACATCTAAAATTTTACTTTAAAAAACTATATAAAAGGCAAATCATATGACTATCAATCCACCTACTTGTTACCACTCCTTAAAAATTACAGTCGTATTAGATAAGTTACAAGCTTACTAAGATATGTAATGTTAAAAAAAAGATTTAATATAGAATAAAAGAACAATGTAAATGTTAGTCAGTGACTAATATAGGTAACATAATAATAGTAAGAAAAATTCTTAAATAATTAAAGATATATAAAATATAATTTAAATGCAATATATGAAGCAATACTAAATAATAGTAATAATGTTATTGACAATTATTTCAATCGCTACATTGTGTAATGTCTTGTATGATTTTAATTTACATTTTTTTTTCTCAATCTTCCTTATCCTTGAAATACTATATTATATTTTTTTATGTTTAGATTTATTTTTTATATTGCACAGTCACTCAACTCGTCAACCATAACAATCATTGATGAATGTTGATCGTCCCAGCATCTTAATTTATCAACGGCCCTTGATACCAAGCTATTCCAACATTAATATCAAGATTTAGAAATACAACAACAACAATAAGCCTTTATCTCTAAGTGGGGTCTGCTACATAAAACCTTTTTCTCCATTGTGTCATTCTGAGTGTATTTTCATTTAGTTCTAATATATTAAGATCATATTTTTATATAACATTACTAAGTCTTTTTAGGTTTATTTATATCTTTTTTAACATAAGTCGAATCTAAAGCATCTACTCTCCTAACCGGATCAAATGTAATTATTTTCTTTTCATGTCTCATCTCGCTCATCTCGTAGGACCTCTTCTAAAATATTTAAAGATAAAATAATACATATGTCAAAAATCTTCAATACATCTGAAATTTTACTTTCAAAAGCTATATAAAAGGCAAATCATATGACTAACAATCCACCTACTTGTTACGACTCCTTAAAATTTACAGCTATTTTAGATAAGTTACAAGCTAACTAAGATAAGTAATGTTAAAAATAAGATTTAATAAACAGTAAAATTACAATGTATATGTTAGTCAGTGACTAATATAAGTAGCATATTAATAATAAGAAAAATTCTTAAATAATTAAAGATACATAAAACATAATTTAAATATAATAAATGAAGCAGTACTAAATAATAGTAATATTGTTATTGACAATTATTTCATTTACCGCATTGTGTAATGTCTTATATGATTTTAATTTACATTTATTTTTATTCTCAATTTTATTTATCCTTAAAATTTTATATTATATTTGTATATGTTTTGATTTCTTTTTTTAATTGCACAGTCACTCAACCTGTCGACCATAACAATCATTGATGAATGTTGATCGTCCCAGCATCTTAATTTATCAACGGCCCTTGATACCAGTCTATTCCAACATTAATATCAAAATTTAGAAATACAACAACAAAAATAAGCTTTGATCCCACTAAGTACGGTCTGCTACATGAAACCTTTTTCTCTATTGTGTCCTTTTGAGTGTATTTTTATTTTGTTCTCATATATTAAGATCATTTTTTATAAAACATGACCTAGTCTTTTTAGGTCTTTCTATCTTTTTTAACTTAAGTCAAATCTAAAGCATCTATTCTCCTAACCGGATCAAATGTGATTATTTTTTTGTCATGTCTCAACTCATTCATCTCGTAGGACATCTTGTCTTCTCTGCATAGGTCATTAATATATATGTCTACATATTATTACACATGACATTCCCTCGATCAACTTTATTTGTCATAATCATTTTCATATCAATCTATTTCTCAAGTTGAATGTACTCGCAACAATCACTTTATTAACATTTACAAGAACTACAATTTGATAGGTAATTGTCAACAGTTTTTATTTACTATTGCAATTTTATGAAATGTTGTAAATTGAAACTATGCAGTGTTCATTTGCATTATTAAATCAGCTTGACACTAATAACAATTCTTAATTTGAAAGCATTTTTATGCAAACACACAATTGATAGTATACGCTATAATTTGCTCTTAATTTAGCAATTGAATAGCTCACCTAGTCATCGGATCTACCTCATGATGAGACTCTTCCCTAGGCTAGCCTCAACCTTGCCTTCTAACATAGACAATCTATGAAAAAAAAAAAAAATTTGATAATCCAAATTGATATGTTTACGTCAAAGTGACTTTTAGACATACAGCTTGAATCCAAATGTACTTAACAGAAGTTTTCATGAATTTCCTAAATTCCAACCAAAGCTTTTTCCTCATTTACTCTTATTATTCTTTTTGTTCTTAATTTGAATCTATCGTTAACCCCAATGGATATTGCATGCTTAGCTTGCTTCGCTATAATCCAAGAAAAAAGGAAGAAATAATTGAAGGAATTATTATGTTTAAATAAAATGACATAGGTATTTATTTGTATATATATAAATATCGAATATCTTCCATTAAAGCTTAATCAATTTTCTTTTAATACAAACATCACCCACACCCACACACACACACATGCGCGCGCACGCACATACACGCACGCACGTATATATGATGTTTATTAATAGATTAATATTAATATTTAGTCGTTTCAAGCCACAGTAAGCAAGGGAGTGGCTAGGTTGTTGGAATCTATAAACAACCATGTAATTAAATCAATACGGGTATTAATGTGGATTTAATTCTTTTAATAAATTATTTTATAAATTCGAATATAATAATAACATTTTAGAAACCTGAGAAGTTTCAACTGGTTTTCCTAGTATGGACCGGCCGACTTTCCATGATTCTATGGGAGATTTGATTACAGCCTAATTCTGAAACCTCTTGATTTTTGTTTATTCTTTTCCTACTTATGGCTTTTTATTTTTTATTGCAGAATTATTTCCTTGTCTAATTTAAGTTAGATAAATTTGGTAAATTTTGGAATTACGAGTGATTGGATTCCTTGTATATATGTACCCTAGATGTGAAGAGAGGGATCAAGCAATTTTTCCCATGTAATTTCTACATGCTATCCGATAGGTAATCCTAATTTCTATTTGAACATCACTGCCTCTCACTCTCTCATTTGGTTCAAAAGAATCAAAACGTCCGCTTCTTTCCAAGGGCTACATTCGTTATCATTTCCCCTCGCTCTCTTTCGGTTCGCCGCTGGAGGTCGTTCGGGTTTTTCTCCTTGGAACAACTTAGGCTTAGATTAAATCGTTCGTCTTCAAAGACTTTGGGTTAAGTCTCCTTCAAAATTGATCTTAGCATTTGATCGTCTGTAAGACTTCGTGTTGGCAACTCAAGTCGTCGTCGTCGTTCTCCTAGAGCAAGTATGTTGGTTTCTCCTGTTGTCCTTGTAGTAGCTTTCCTCCACTGATTTTCTGCTATCCCTATGGGGGCCTTCTCCAGTTGTCCTTGTGGTAGATCTCATTTGTGTCTACCATAAAACTTATACTGATATATTATGTATGACTAGTATGAATATTATTTTAATTTTATTATGTTACTATAATTTATAAATGAGTATTCAATGGCTTGTTAATAACTAATCATATTCAAAACTAATATTTTAATGTTTAAGGTTTGAATTTTGGCTTGTTAATAACTAATCATATTTAAAACTAATATTTTAATGTTTAAGCTTCGAAATGGAAATGAGTGAAAGAATAACAAATATTTATTGAAGGCGTGATTAGCATAGAGAAATGTAAACTTCTTGTTAATTATTTATTTTTTAAGTCAGTTTAAATTTTCTTTCGTTAGTTGATCTTTTGATTTTTAAAATTATTATTAATTTAAAATATAATTTCATTGTCTGGCTATTTATTCCTACCTTGGGAATTTGATGTCTCTATGTCAATACATGGTATAAATAATCTTTTAATAAATGCATTGCTCCTAAAATAATTAAATATAAAATCACACACTTCTCAGAAATCTTCTATAATGATCGAATGCTTTACTCGCAAAAGCTATATAAAAAGCAAATCATTTGGGTAATGATCAACCTACCCGTTACCCCTCCTTGATAAATAGCAGTCACTTCTGGTAAAATTAAGATAAATAATGTTAAAAGATTATTCAATATACAATAAAAAAAAGATGGGTGTGGTCAGTGACTAATATGAGTAACATAATAGTAACAAACATGCTTAAATAGCTAAAGATATATAATAACATAATTTACATGTAGCATGTGAACCAGTAGTCAATAATAGTAATATTAATATTTAGCAATTCAACCATTCACTTTATTGCGTAATGTCTTATACAATTTTAATTTACTTTTATTTTTTATTTTATTTTCAATCTTTTTTATCATAGAAATATTGTATTATTATTGTATATTCTTTAATAAATGTATTTCTTTTTACTGGGTAGTCACTCAACCTGTCGACCGTAATAATCTTTGATAAATCTTGGTCATCCCAACATCTTAATTTATCAATGCCCCATGATGCCTATCCGCTCCAACCTTAATATCAAGAGTTAGAAATGTAATTTTTTTCTTATTAAGTCGTATTTCATCAAAACTCATCTTCCCTGCATATGTCATCGATATATATGTCTACCTATTATAATACATGACATTTCGTCAATCAACTTTATTTATTATAATTATTTTCATATTCATTAATTTCTTAAGTTGGATGTATTTGCAACAATCACTTTTTTAACATTCACAAGAAATACATTGTTATAGGTGATTATCAACAATTTATATTTACTATTGCAGTCACTTTTCCTCCTGTTTCTAGGGGCCCTTCCAGCCGCCGGTTCTTCCCTTATCCAGCTTCCAAGATAAGCCTATGTCTCGGCAACCCAACACACTTTTTGCTTCAGTTGGAATCATAGCGGACTCTTCCACCTCCGAGCCTTCTCCTGGCAATGTACTTAAGTCCATTTGAGGGTCAACACCGATCTCAATCCCTTCACAAATTGGAGGATCGGAAAACCACATGGACTTTCTAATCACCACCCATAAATTGAACAGATCTAATTTTCTTCAATGGTCCCAAGCCATGTCTTTGTTTGTCAAGGGACGCGAGAAATTTGGTTGTCCACGGGCATGATTCGTGAACCTCCTAAAATAGACCCGACATATGAAACGTGAGAAGTGGAAAACTTCATGGTCATGTCATGACTGATTCACTCCATGGAGACAGCGATTAGACGTTCGTATCCTACAAACCATTCTATATCTTTTTATTATAATCATTGCATACAATAAGTTTAAATGTGTTTACAAATCTATAACATACATTTCAATTATCACCAAAATATTCTAAAGAGTCGCACATCATAAGTAATATGCAATGTCTATCTATCTAAACAAGTATCCATATCAATTTATGTATTCAATTTAGAGAAACTTAATTTAATAATATTACTGCAAAGTAGATGTATGAATATTCACCTAAACTTCAAAAAATTTTGTTCCAAGAATTTATTGTTAAATCTTTTTCACCCACAATTGAATACCTAATCTAAAGAAAACTCATTTTAATAACTTTAATCTCATTATTTAATTAACTTAATTAATCTTTATGCTTAATTATTTACATAATTGTAATTAAATACTTTAGTCCATATTAAATTAAACATGCTACCAAACTATTAATCTTGTCAAAATTACATAACAAGTCTATAAATTTCCTTTACTCTGTATTTTATTATTTAAATTATAATTTAATATTATCAGCCACTTTAAATTTTAGGTTTCCAAGAAGAACTACGAGGCAAAACAAGGTTGAGAACAGTGATCTTGTACTACAATGATTTGGTGGCCTTATAGATGAAATGCTCTGCTATGATTGCACATGAGAATCTCTGATAGATCTTTCCTTCTTTCAGAAATTTATAGAAAAAGATCGCGTGTTTAAATTTCTTGTTAGCCTTAACAAATTCCTTGGTGAAATTCGTGGTCGTATCCTTGTTCTGGATCCTTTTCCCTCCACTTGTATGCTAATGCCCTTGCGGGTGCCACGACTCAGGTACTCTTAAATCATGTTTTTTCCCTTCTTCATTTGAGGTGGCGGAGGACATCAAGAAACCTGGTAGGAAGAATGGGAAGTCTGCCATCTTTTTTACAGAAGCTGAATGTAATCAACTTGCTTCCTCCTGTCGTCTGAATTGAGTCAGGAAATTTCTTCCCAAAATGAAGTTTTTTGTAAGGAATTTAAGCGTATGCATCTTGTTGGAGAGTGGAAAATTGGATTTTTAGATGGAAGATATATTTCTATTCAACTTAATAATGACGAGCATTATACGTGATTATTTGCTAGAAGTGTTATCTAGATTGATAACAGAGCAATGAAGATTTTGAAATTGTCAGTGGATTTTGACCCACAGACTAAACCATCAATCATTCTGATCTGCATTCGCGTCTTTGGCCTAAAATTCCATTATTTAACTCAAAAAGTGTTGTACTCTATTTCCTCAGCTTATGGTAAGTCACTTAAAACGGACATTCCTACTTTTTATATTTCTCGTCCATTTGAAGCTAGAGTACTCGTTCAAAGGGACATCACTTTAATCGCTTTTGAGGAAATTTTGTTAGGTATGCAACACCATAGATATTGACAAAAGGTTGTGATTAAGTTTTTTTTTTCGTATTGTTCGAACTGTCATATATTTGACCACTCTGGTTCTCAATGTCATCATCTACACCCTCACCTCAGACCAAAGAAGCAAAGTGCTTGCCAGAGGTAGTGATTCCCCCTCCTGATGTGCTCTAAGTTATCGACAGTATTGATTATCAAAAAGATACCTCTGAAGATGTCATTATCCTCGCAGGCAATATGTTAACCATTCAGCCTCCACACAATGTTGTAGTTTCCCCGTTTTTAGAACTTTCTTTCAGGGGGAGAGAGAGACATTTCAAACTTCACCTGCCTTAGAACCTATTATTGATGTTACAGGTGACAATATTGCTACTGCTTCTCTACCGCCTCATCAGGTAGAGCAAGATGTTAACGTTACTTAGGCACATGGGGTTCATGATGTGCAACAACCTACACCTGTCCGGCCACCTTTGGACCAATCTACTGATAAGAGGAGTCAATCCTCGGATGAGGAATGACAGATTTTGCACATCCAGAAGAAAGAAGAATGAAGACCTACTTGAGCTCAGGAATCTGATGGATGATATTACTTTGGGTAATGGTACGCACCTCACCAATTTGTTAGTCGGCTCCATTCCGAGAACTAGAGGCAGAGGCAGGACTAAACTGAGTCGTCCCTAGCTTTTTGTGCACGTTGGTGGTTTTTGGTTTTTTATCTTATATTTATCTTTTCTTTTTTTTGGGGATTTTGTGTGTTGTTTCGTGTGGGTTGAGTGTCTTCTTGTAGGCTCACTCATACAACCTATCTGTATCTTTTCCTCTTTAATATATTAGCCCTTAAGTTTTTTCTAAAAAAAAAAGAGAAAAAAATTCTTAAACACCTACTCCATTTTCTTTTATTCATAGTGATATGAGGGGACCCTATCGCACTCCCAGCTATATTAATAACAGTTCCTTACTTTAATTGATGACCACACTCGAATGACTTGGGTCTATATGTTAAAAGATAAATCTAAAGTTTTTGTCACTTTCAAAAACATTCACTCCATTTTGCTCCAACTCTGAAGTTCAATTCAAGTTCTTTGAACCGACATTTGTCGTGAATTTTTAATTATATTTTATTTGAGTTATTGATAAGTAAATACATCCTCCTTGACCATAGTTTACATATAGATTTACAACAAGAGATAAAAGAACTTTAATGGTGTTCAGTTTAGCTACCAGAGGAAATTTATCCTCATTGTCAATTTTATAAGTTTGTGAATAGCCTTTGGCAATCAACCGCACTTTGTTGCGTTCAAAGCTTTCATTTGATTTAACTTTGTTATTGAAAATCCACCAGCAACCCACTGCTTTTTTTTTTCTCGAAGAAGATCAACAACATCTAATAGATGGTTTGGCCGAAGGGCATTCATCTCATCTATTAATGTCGACTTCCAAGAAGGGTCTGTCAATGTTGCCTCAATACTGGATGGAAGACAACGATCCGTCAAGGAAGTGGCAAATGCTTTGTGGGTCGATGATAAGCTGTGGAATGAGACTTATTTTGCCATGGGAATAAGAAAGCATGCCTGATTGCGTGCCTCAATGTTAGAATTCACCTTTTCATTCAAAGCAGGAGGAACTCCTGCAAGTTGAGTGCATCATTTCGGGGATGTTGGTCGAAGCGGATTCCATGACCTACAGCGAGACAATGGGCTTAAGAGTAGGGGCATTGTGATAACTTTCGACCAAGGGTTTTGTATGCCGAGTGTGGACATGTAGAGTGGATGGAGGAGATGTTGTTCTGCTTGGTGGCAGATCTAGGGGACAAAGGGTTACTCGTAGTAGGTGGAATATCTAGCGATGTCGGAAAAGGAATAGTGTCCAGAAAATCTAGCTCCCCTTACTTGAGGCAATGAGGGAGGTAGGGGATACTTTCAAAAAAGGAGACATGGGAACTTGCATAAAGTTTATTGGTGGTAGGATCAAGGTATTGATAGCCTTTTTGAGTGGTCGGATATCTGAGTAAGTCGCATTTAATTTGTCAAGGATCAAGTTTACTACGAGTTGAGGCTATGTTTCGAACAAAGGTTGGGCACCCAAATATTTTGGGGTCTAATGTGGAGAAGATCTGATTGGTAGGAAAACACAACATCAAGACTACTAACGAGGTTCAGAAGTTGTGGATTTTTTTCGAGACTATTGATGAGATATGTGATGGTAAGGATGGTTTCATTCTAAAAAAATTTTGGGATATTAAATTGAAATATAATAGAACGAACAACTTCAAGACGGTGTCAGTTTTTCTTCTCGGCTGGCTCATTTTGTTGAGTATTCGTACAGGAGCTATGATAGAGGATGCACTAATTTACGAAGAATTCTCCCAATATAGAGTTAAAATTTTCAAGGTCGTTGTTGGTCCGAAGGACTTGAATAGAGCCTTTGAATTGGGTCAAAATGGAGTTAAAAATTTTGAAGGTGACCGCCATTTCAAATTTATCTTTTAGTATATGGACCCAAGTCATCCGAGAGTGGTCATTAATCAAGGGAAGGACCCACTTTTTATTAGTGTAGCTTGAAGTTTGAGAGGGTCCTCATAAGTCACTATGAATAAGTGAAAAGGAAGTTGAAGGAGTGTAAGAGTGGGATGGATATGGTTCACGTTGATGTTTAGCTAAATGACATCTCACATTTAAAATTGGATGAATTTTTATTTGTAAACATCAAAGGACACAATTGTTTTAAATAATGAAAATTGAGATGATCCAAACGACACTGTAAAAGCATAGTAGGGCATTCAGTGGACTGAAAAAAACAACTATGGGTTTGAGTGTCTGCGTTATCAATGTTTTCTTTCTTGGAAGAAGTACAACTCGTCTACCCGCTTAGTAGTTCCAATCATCATAACTGAATGGCGATCCTGAAAGACACAAATTTTAGGAGAAAAATGAGCAATGCAATCAATGTCATATGCCAACATACTGATCGACAAGAGTTTACACTTCAGTAAAGAAACATGTAACACAGATCCCAGAGTCAGCCCAACTGTTATAATAACAAACCCTTTACCTGCAATAGAACTATTGGAGCCATCAGCATTTTTAATGGTATCTCTTCTATAGCACGAAAAATATGTCGAGAAGACTTGTGAACAGCCTTTCATTTATTATGTGGCACCTAAATCAATTATCCACAAACTAGAAAAAGTAAAAGTAGTAAATGGCATAGAATATTACCTTGACAAACATTGGAAGTTGACGGGCCAGAGGATACCCAACAAGATCCAAGCAGCTTAATTAAGTGTTCCATCTCACACTTGATGGAATCCGATGATTCGGGGATGGTCCGAGTGGGGTTCGATTGCACAGTCATGAATTCTGAGGTCGTTGAAAGTCCTTTAGCAACGGAGGGTTTGGTCGAAGATTTTTTTGTTGGTTTCTCGTTGAGCTTCCAACACTTGTCACGAGTATGGTAGGTTTTGTGATAGAAATCACATGTGTTTGAGAGTGGCAAAGTGTTGACTACTATTGGAGACCAAGGCCAAAGGTTCAGCTGAAGCTGTGGAGGTGTCTAGCATGACAAGTCTTTGGCTTTCTTTGCGACAAATCTCAGTGAATGCTTCCTGAGATGAAGGAAGGGAATCGCGGCTAAGAGTACGTCCTCGGACATCATCGAGATCCTTGTTTAGGCCGGCCAGGAATTGGAGCACTCAATCCTTTTCCACAATTTTTTGGAAGAGGGAAAGATCTCCAGAAGAGTCCCAAGTGTAGTCGTATTAGAGATCGCATTTCATCCGTAAGGCAACCGAGTCATTGTAATATTGTGTCATCGTCCTTGATCATCTGTTTCGCCTCGCGAATCCTCTTAGTAACCTCATAGAGTTGGCCAGAAATGTCTGCGTCGAATAGGTATCACGAACAACAGTCTAAAGGGTACTAACAGACAGAAGAAACAAGCATGAATAGTCAATTGAGGTATTCGTGGAATTAATCAGCCATGACATGTCCATAGAATTTCCCATGTTGCATACGTTGGTCTGTCTTTGAAGGTTTACGAACCTTACATGTGAGGTGACTAAATTTACCCCGATCTTTGATGAACGACAACACCGCTTGAGACCATTGGAGGAAATTAGAGTCATTGAGTTTGTGGGTTGTAATCAAAAAGTTCATGTGATATTCATGTCCTCCAATCTGTGGAGGGATAGAGAGAGGTGTCGATCCTCCAGGGGACCAAGGACACCGTCAGAAGGAAGCTCAATAGTTGAGGAGTCCGCCATGGTTCCAACTGAGCCGAAGGTGAGGTTCGGATGCCAAGACCTAAACAGAAATGGTCCCTTACTAGGCTTTCAGCACAAGAGGGCTGCAGTGGAGGATAAAGCTTGTAGAGGGAGATCTGGTAGCGGGTAGTCCTGTAAGGGAGAGGTCCGACTGTAGGGAGGAGCTTCAGTATTCTTGCAGAAAACAGCAACCAACTGCAACGGAAGAACATCCTTCGACAGTCTTGGGGAAGCTGCAGCTAACTGCAGCGGAAGAACATCCAACGGCGGTACAGCAGTACTGCCGGAAGAAATTGCAGTAGAAGGGTAAAATAACTGCAGAAAACTTCAGCCGTACTACCGGTAGGAAGAGTGTAGGAAGGGATCCATAGGGGAAGGGAGGTTCGGTTGCCAGAAAAATTGCAGGAGAGGTTCCGGAGGCTAGGATAAGATCCCGTGGCTCTAATACCATATAGCTTTAGGGAATAGAGCACGATAATCTTATTGATATGAAATGAGAGGTATAAATACAGATTACATGACTCCTAATATTCGAAAATTTATAAAATATGAAAGACATAAATGGGAAATATAGGGAGGAAATAAATTAATGCTAATTACTTCTACACTTTCATTATTTCTGTATTTTTTTTAAGACGGATGCAACATTCATGAGTAACAGTTGATTATCAGTCTTACGGTTGAGAAGAAGATACTTTCTCAACTTTGATTATTGTTGTATTTTATGATTCTAAAATTTTTAAACCTACTTGCGCAGGCTGGGAAATTTGCTGATCTTGTTATGTGGAAGGCATCTTTCTTTGGTGCAAAACCAGAAATGGTGATTAAAGGTGGTGTTATTGCGTGGGCCAACATGGGTGACCCGAATGCTAGTATCCCAACTCCACAGCCGGTACGGCTGCTTCCACATTCCTCTAAGTTACATCGTTTGCAGTGATAACTGATTCCCTTGGGCTATCCATATTGTATAGTAACATGATTATCCTAACAGATTCTTAGCCTAAGGATCATACTTGCATTTAAAACGAAATTTCTTATTCTATTGTTTCGTCTTGGATAGTTTCGAGTTTTAATAAATTATTTATTCTACATTTCATCATTTTTTGAATTTCCCATATGCTTGCAGGTTATGATGAGACCAATGTTTGGTGCGTTCGGCAAAGCAGGGAGCTCTAATTCTATCGCTTTTGTTAGCAAGGCAAGATAACTGTTTTTTTTTTTTTGCTTTTTCTCTTTAAGAAAATCTTCATACTACACAAATAAATATAAAAAGTTCCTCAAAATAGAAAATAAACAATCAAATTGTCTCATCTGCAGAAATAATCTTCATTAGAAAATATGGAATAGAAAAAAGCTCAAAATGGAAAAGATTCATATTGAAGTTGGCAACGGAATGTATTCCGTACAAAAATCACTACTCCCGATAGCTGGATTTTGTGTTTCCAAAAGATTGTGGAATCCAACAATCGCGGGTACTGCATTTCGATCCCACAAAACANGGGTACCGCATTTCGATCCCACAGAACGACTGTTGCTTCCTCATCACCACCTACATTTGCTGTATTTGAGCGCATTTAGAATGTATCATGATAAGTATAAAAAAAGGATTTCAATGCATTTGAATTGCATAAAATCTAACTACTCATGCATTTCTAATTCCGTGTGGCACCACACTTCTAAACCTATTACCCTAATCCTCTTTCCACCTACTAAAATGCAAACGCATTCCACTAGAAAGCTTTAGGGAATGTAACTACAAATCTCCTCAATACTCTCTGAAACGATAATTTTTTCTTTTATATTCATAATAAGTGAAACAGAATTATCATTACCTGAACATATTTGGATTTTGGGATAACGAAATTTTGGAAAACAATCGATCGTTGCAATCATGTCCCATTCTTTCTTGTGCGTTGTGAACTGAAAATTTATCCATTTTTTATACTCTATGAATTCATTGGTTTAGCGTATTAGCTTTATTTTTGTTTTCAGGCTNAATCGATCGTTGCAATCATGTCCCGTTCTTTCTTGTGCGTTGTGAACTGAAAATTTATCCATTTTTTATACTCCATGAATTAATTGGTTTAACGTATTAGCTTTATTTTTGTTTTCAGGCCGCTAAAAATGCTGGTATTGCTCAAGAGTATGGTCTTCACAAAAGAGTTGAAGCCGTTGGTAATGTTCGTAGCCTAACAAAGCTTGATATGAAGCTCAACGACGCACTGCCGATCATTGAAGTCGATCCGGAGTCCTACAGAGTTACAGCTGACGGCGAGATTCTCCAATGCGACCAAGCATCAAACGTTCCCTTGTCCAGGAATTACTTCCTCTTCTAACTTCTAATTGAGTTTGATATTCTTTGCTAGTACCAAGGCACCATCACTCTTCATGAAGTCGTGAATAATATTGCTATCCACGCCATTGATTGCCGACTAGTCATATGGATGCAAATTCATGTTTCTCCGCAAGTTTGAAATAAAATTTACTCGAAGGAAAATGTATTTTAGCCATTAATTTGAAGTTTTTTTTAAAGTAGCAGATTATGAATAAATGAATCACTACTCCCGATAGCTGGAATACATTAATGGCTAAAGTAGCTCAAAATGGAAAAGATTCATAAATTCTCAAAGGTACTGTCGTGTGCCCAAATGTCAAGTTAATGTCTTTAAGAAAAAAAAAAAGATAAATTTCCAGCATTCTGAGTTCCCTTTGTTATGCCCGGCTTTTATAGGGTTTTTTTATGGCTTTGTTGTGCTGCTGGTGTAACCTACTTTATTTGAATTTTAATTTATTTTCATTCTTGTTTTTTAATTACTAAGATCTCAACCGAACTAACCTTATTATTAAGTTAACCTTCATAACTCATTCTAATTTAATTTTTTTAAAAAAAAGGAATGTATGAAAAAGAGAAAGAAATACATTGTAATTAAATTTTTCATATTTGTGCATCTCCTGCGTGCTTTTATAAAATTTATTTGAGAAAGAAATCTGCATGTTCACTCGTCAGCCTAGTCTTATCCGGAATTTTATTTTATATATTTTGGTAAATAAACCATCCAAGAAAGAGTTGCAATCTTGTATCTTGCTTATCATGGCCATATCCTCTTATATGTTCTCACTAGGGTGATGAAAAGAATTATTATTGGCATGAATCATGATGATAACAAGTTGAGCACGTGGGGTTTAACAATTTGGGTTGAAGAATAGTGTCATAGTTTACCAATTTTATTGTAAATATATTGTTTGATGGCGTATAACAGAGGGCTTGAGTTTAGGTTTGGTGATTTTTGTAGGATGTTCTGTGGGATGATAAATGAGGTGTGGAGGCTTGGATTAGGGCTATCAAAACAGCTCGTTGTTCACGAGCAGCTCGCGTTTGGCTCGTTAAGAAGCTCGTGTTCAGCTCGTTTGGTAAGTTAACGAGCCGAATACGAACAAAGATTTGTTTGTCGTGTTCAGCTCGTTTTGGGTCGAAATACTACTCATGAATTATATATATATATTATGAAGAAAAAGCCTGAGGGTAAATATATTAATACGAAAAAGATATAAAAAAGTTGTATGAGAGAACCTAAAAGAAAGCCTAATTCATACAATACAAAAAAACACTAAATTCAGATAAAGCAAAGATACAAAAAGGTAAAAAATTAAAAAACACAAAAGTGCTAAGGACATCCCACTTTAGTTCTCCTCCCTCTAGTTCTCGGTAGTGAGCCGGCTAACAAAATAGTAAGGTGTGTACCATTGCCCGTAGTAACCAAAGTATCATCCATTAGATTCCTGAGCTCAAGTAGATTTTCATTGTTCTTCTTTCTCCTAGAAGTGTAGACTTGTCATTCCTCATCTGATGATTGACTCATCTGATCAGTAGTTTTCAAAGGTGGTCGGATATGTGTAGGTTGTTGCACGTATTGATCCCCACGAGCCTGAATAATATTGACATCTTTCTGGACCTGATGATGCTGTTGTGAAGCAGTAGAAATATTTTCACGTCTTATCAGTGATAGGTTCTAGGACATGTGAGTTTTGAATAAACTCCCTCTCCTCCACAATAAGATGTTTCAAAGACGAGGGATCTACAACTGAGGATTAAATAGTTGTCAAATTGTCTGTCTGATCAAGAGGAGATGGAATCACAACCTCTAGCGAAGCAGTTTGCTTTTTGGGTCTGAGTTGAGGGTGTAGATGGTGACATTGAGAACTGAAGTGTCCAAACATATGACAATTCGAACAATATGACGGAAAAGGTTCAATCTCTACCTTCTGCTAATATCCCTGGTGTTGTGTGCCCAACCAGATTTCCTCAGATGCAGGTGAAGTGATGTGTCTTTCAATAAGTATTCTGGCTTCAAAAGGACAAGACAAATTAAAAGTAGGAATGTCCGTCTTAAGTGGCTTCACATAAGCTGAGACAATATAGTACAATACTTTTTGAGAAAATAATGAAATTTCAAATTAGGGAGACGAAACCAAACCGGAATGATTGATGGTTCCGTCTATGGGTCAAAGTCTGCAGACCATTTCAGAATCTTCGTTACTCTGTTATCAATCCATATTATCCCTTTAGCAAATAAACGTATGTAATCTTCTTCATTGGATAAGAACGTATCTCCCATCTAATAATCCAATTTTTTATTCTCCAACAAGGTGCATAAGTTCAAATTCTTTGCGAATGAGCTCCATTTTGGGGTGTCCATATAGAAATTTCCCAACCAATTTCGGATGACAGGAGGAAGCAATTTGAATGCATTCAGCTTCTGTAAAAAAGATGGCGAGCTTCCCATTCTTCTTACCAGGTTTCTTGACGTCCTCTGCCCACTCAAACGGAGGGAAATATGATGATTTTTGTGTGCCTGAGGCGTGGATACCAGCAAGAGCAGCTGCATATGATTTGTCCGAAATCATCCTCTAAGACAGACCTTTAGAGAAGAAAGCAGACGAGCGCAAAGAACGCAGGAATCGGAGCAGTTCTCTCGAGGTTGAGCCGAAGAAGTGCAGAGAACGCAGGAAACAGAATTTCCCGCGAGGTTGAACCGTAGAGGGACGAGCGCAGAGAACGCAGAGAACAGTTCCCGCGAGGTTGAGCAGCAAAAGCGAGCGGCGAGACGGGCCACAGAGGAGCGAGCCTCGTCTCAAAGCAAGCCGGAGAAGGAAGAAACGCGAGAGACGAACTCGAGCGCGAAGAAGAACACGTGAGCGAGAGAGATCGAAGCCGTCACTGTTGCTAGGGTTCGCCATCGGGCGAAACCCTAGCAGAGCCGAGCGAGGACGACGCCATCATAATATATATATGTATAATGATAACAAGTAGTAATAATGTTAATAACAATAATAATAATAATAATATACAAATTCACAATAATAACATATAAATAATAATAACTAATAACAACTTATAAATAATAAATAATATCATATAATAATAATAATAATGACTTATGAATGATAGTGAATGTATAATAATATATATGAGTGGTAGTAATAATAACATATAATATAATAATAATAATATATAACGATAAAATATATAATAACGATAATATATAATATAATAATAATATATAATAACGATAATATAATATATAACGATAATAATATATAATAATATATAACGATAACATATAATATAATAATAATAACATATAATATAATAACATATAATATAGTAATAATAATATTATTATTAATAATAATGATAATAATAAGGATAATAATAACTAATAATAGTGTATAATACTAATAATAATAACAATAACAATAATAAAATAATAATTATTATTATAACATTTAAGCATAAAGAAATAGTAATAATAATAATATATGATGATAATAACGAGAGATATATATATATATATATATATAGATAGACATATATATATATATATAGATATACATATATATATATATATAGATATACATACATATATATATATATAGATATACATACATATATATATATAGATATACATACATATACAGATACATACATATATACATATACAGATACATACATATATACATATATACATAAATATATACATACATATATACATACATATATACATATATATATATACATATATATATACATATATACATATATACATATATATATACATATATACATATATACATATATACATATATACATATATACATATATACATATATACATATATACATATATACATATATACATATA
>JXCR01142789.1:0-43846 GCA_002079205.1 Phalaenopsis hybrid cultivar | reverse complement strand
ATATATATATATAAGAGTATTTTGAAGAAATTTTTCTTTGCTTATTAAACGTTTATGCAAAATATTGGATCTAAATGCTTAGTACCTTACAATTCAGAATTAGAACGTACATTACAAAAATTTGAAAACAACAAAAAGAAATTAAAAATTTGAACAAAATGATGAATAACTTAGATAATCAAATAAATGAAAATCGACAAAGACCTTTAAGAGAATATGCTAATCCGACAACATATGAACTTCACTTGATTATTTAAAATCTTGATGTTGCTGCTAATTCATTTGAGCTTAAACCTGCTATTATCCAAATGGTGCAAAATAATTAGTTTGGAGGAACACTTACTGAAGATCCATAATCAGTTTAGAGGATCACCTACTGAAGATCCTAACTTACATCTTGCTATTTTTCTTGAAAATTGTGATGACGGAGTGTCTAATGATGTTGTTAGGCTTAGAATTTTTCCTTTTTCATTAAGGGATAAAGCTAAAGCTTAGTTAAATTCATTAGCACCTAGATCTATCAAAACTTAGACAAAACTATCACAAAAAATTTTGGCTAAATTTTTTCCACCCTCGAAAACTGCTAAACTTAGAAACGATATTACATCATTTTTTTCAATTTGAAGGGGAATCGATATATGAAGCCTGAGAAAGATTTAAAGATTTCCTTAGGAAATGTCCACACCATACTTTACCAGATTGATTAATAATTCAAACTTATTATAATGGATTAGTAGAATCACTTAAATCTATTATAGATGCTGCCACAGGTGGATCACTAATGTCAAAACCTTTTGTTGAAGCATACTCTTTAATAGAAGAAATTACTACTAACAATTTTCATTGACCCTCTGAACGGGTAAATTCTAAGAGAGTAGTCAGTATTCATGACTCTGATGCAATGTCTATTTTAGCATCTCAAATTTTTGCTATATCAAAAAAGATTGATCAAATTGGAGTGAATTATTCTCAAAGACCACTAGTATTAGAGAAAAACTCACTAGGGCNAAAATTATCCTTAAAATCTTTAGGGACCCACCAAGTTATGAATTGTGGTCTCTTTTGAATTTAAATTATTAACGCTTCATTGTTGCTTAGTAGTTGCTCTTACTTTTACTTTGCAATACATACATAATTATGAACATTACATTTCAATAAGAGTAGCGAGAAGATGATATGTACTCATTTATAGTTTATTTATTGTCATTTTATTTCAGCAATTTACTACTGCTTTAATGTATCATACATGCTTGGTTGAAATAATTTTTTAAAAGTCAAAACAAACAATTTGTAAATATCAAAGAAGGATGGAATTTGTAGTCAAAATGACATTTTTGATAAAATACTCAGCGCCGACAGCGCCAGCATGAATGTCGATGGCGTGGACCTACAGAGCAGAGGCCGAACTATACTCACTGTCGACAGTGCTAGGAGTAGCGCCGACGACGCCATTTAACAGAGAGTTCACAGGCCACTGGCGCCGATGGCGCCAGAATGGGCTCTAATTGCGCCAATGTCTGTGCAAGACCTGTTTCTAAAAGATTTGATGAATTTGGATGTTTTTTGAAACGTTTTTGGATGCCCTTATTGGAAAATCAATATTAGGCTCTATTTAGAGTGAAAATTGATCAGAAAAGACCCCCCTTCACCCCTTCGACTGTTTTCCACTCTCTTCTACGCTATTTCACCTTCCCCACAGCCACTTAGAGTCCATTAGTCATTTATTTCTTTAGAGTGTTGAGTTTTTGTGGTAAGTTTAAGTGTAAATTTTTCTCTAAGAGTGTTAGAGAGGGAGAGAAGTGAGAGATTTCTTCTTCCTGCATCTTCTAAGAGAGGCTACAAGGGATTTACTTTGAGAAAGAGTTTCAGATAAGTATTGTTTGTTTATTATTGTTGTATGAACTTTATTTTATATATGAAATTTGTGTTGTATCTATCTCATGAAGTCTGAGTATTTTCCTTTATCTTTCTCCTTACTCTGAGATATGGTGAAATGAAGCGATAATTTTGATGTGCCAATTTTAAAATATAAAATAAATTGTGATGGTTTTTCAACTCCGTTCTTAATTTACTTTTCGATCTAGCAAATTGAATTGTTAAAATCTGTTGTGAAACATATGATTTAAGAAATGGAGTATGAGTTATACAGCTAGAGTGAGAATCACATTTAATTCTATGAATGAGTATTTTATTCATGAAATTAAGTGAAAATAAATAAGAAAATATACTTTGTTGGGTGTAAAATTGAAAATTTTAGGGTGACAGCTAAAATCCTCAATTCGGTCTTAGTGTCTAAGAACTAAAGTGAGTATTAGCCTTCAGGAGAAAGGAAGTGGGAGCTCTGGAGTGAGAGCCAGTATCCTCCTAACCTAACCACGGATTTAGGGAGTAAACCTGAGATTAGCTAATGATTTTCTATATAACTGAGTCTAGGTAGAGAATTAAAATTGCTCCTATTTGGCACAATACATATTTAAATCATTTATCTCATTTCATTCTACCAAAAACTTATTGTAGTGGGAAAAATGCTTTTTCATATTAGAAAACTTCATCACATAAAACATAGTTTAGTAGTTACTGTTTAAACTTTGCATTTTAGTTTTGTTAGTAGTTAATAATTTAGTTCTCATAGTATCTCAAACAATTCAAAATTAGTGACAGTAATTTTGTTTTATTTCTATGAATTTCTTAGTTAATTTATCATTTCAAATTTAAACCTTCCTCGTGGGATCGATATTTGGGGCTTAAATAAAAAGTCTTATATTACTTGATAATGATACGTATACTTGCGTAGAATCCCAACATAAATTGCTAAAATTTCTTATTCATAAAATAACGCATCAAATTTTTGGCATCGTTGTAAAGCGAAGTCAACTTTATAAGTTTTACACAACTATATTTCGGGATCAAGTTTTTGACGTCGTTGCCGGGAAGGTAATGATAAATTAAATAGATTTGGAAAATTAAAAAATTTAGAGATAAAATATAAAATATAAAAAAATTATTATTAAAAAAATCATAAATATATATATATATATATATAAGTATTTTGAACAAATTTTTATTTGCTTCTTATGTTTGTTTATGCAAAATATTCAATCTGAATGTTTAGTACCTTACGATTCAGAATTAGAACATACATTAGAAAAATTTGAAAATAGCAAAAAGAAATTAAAAATTTGAACAAAATGATGAATAACTTAGATAATCAAATAAATGAAAATCGACAAAGACCTTTAAAGGAATATGCTAATCCGACAGCAGATGAACTTCACTTGATTATTTAAAATCCTGATGTTGCTGCTAATTCATTTGAGCTTCAACCTGCTATTATCCAAATGGTGCAAAATAATCAATTTGGAGGAACACCTACTGAAGATCCAAACTTACATCTTCTAATCAGTTTAGAGGATCACCTACTGAAGATCCTAACTTACATCTTGCTATTTTTCTTGAAAATTGTGTTTTAAATATGATGGAGTGTCTAATGATGCTGTTAGGCTTAGACTTTTTTCTTTTTCATTAAAGGATAAAGCTAAAGCTTAGTTAAATTCATTAACACATGGATCTATCAAAACTTAGGGAGAACTATCACAAAAAATTTTGGCTAAATTTTTTCCACCATCGAAATCTGCTAAGCTTAGAAATGATATTATATCTTTTTTTTCAGTTTGAAGGGGAATCGATATATGAAGCCTAGAGAAAGATTTAAGATCTCCTTAGGAAATGTCCACACCATGCTTTACCAGATTGGTTAATAATTCAAACTTTTTGCAATGGATTAGTAGAATCACTTAAATCTATTATAAATAGTGCTACAGGTGGATCACTAATGTCAAAACCTTTTGTTGAAGCATACTCTTTAATAGAAGAAATGGATACTAACAATTTTCAATGACCCTTTGAACGGGTAAATTCTAAGAGAGTAGCCAGTATTCATAACTCTGATGTAATGTCTATTTTAGCATCTCAAATTTTTGCTATATCGAAAAAGATTGATCAAATTTGAGTGAACTATTCTCAAATACCACCAGTATTAGATGAAAATTCACTAGGGAAGATAATTAATACTCAATCATTTTATGAAACTTTGAATGTTATAAATAATCAAAATAACAATCCATATTCTAATTATTATAACCCTGAATGGAAAAATCACCCTAATTTTAGTTGAAATAATTAAAACAATTTGGTGAACGCCTCATGAAATTTAAACAACCAAGGAAATTCTAACTATCGACCTTATTATCCTCCTGGATTTAACTTTAACCCTAACCCACAAGTTAAGGAAAAGAAGTTGACGATGGAAGAAGTAATTTTGAATATAGGAAATCAAATAAAAAATCAAGGGGCTGCTATTAGAAATATTGAAAATCAATTAAAACATATTGCTACTACACTTAGTAACAGACCTTCAGGAATTCTTCCGAGCACTGTAGAAGTTAATCCAAAAGATCAAAATAAGGAGCAAATTAAAGCTATTCAACTACAAAGTGGAAAAGAAGTAGAAACAAGAATCCAAAGAGAAACTGAAGTTGAGGAGGAGAAGGAAGAGATTGAAAGCGACCACAATGAAAATGAACCAATACAAGTTCCTTTAGAAAAATCACTACCTCCATTTCCTCAAAGATTGAAGCAGAAGAAAAAAGATAAATAATTTACAAAATTTTTGGAAATTTTTAAGGAGTTAACAATAAACATTCCTTTCATTGAGGCTTTGGAACAAATGGCAAGTCATGTAAAATTTATGAAAGATATACTAATTAAGAAAAAGAAGTTTGCAGATCATGAGACCGTTGCACTCAGTGAAGAGTGTAGCGCTATTGTTCAGAAAAGGCTTCCTGAAAAGTTAAAAGATCCTGGTAGTTTTACTATACCTTGTGTTATTGGTGAAAAGTTTTTTAGAAAAGCCTTATGTGATTTAGGAGCGAGTATCAATCTGATGCCTCTATCGATTTTAAACCTTTAGATTTATGAGAGATTTCTCTTACTACTGTAACTATTCAATTAGCTGATCGATTAATAATTTATCCTAAAGGAGTTATAGAAGATGTATTAGTAAAAGTGGATAAATTTATTTTTCCTCTAGACTTTATAGTATTATATATGGAGAAAGATAAAGAGACTCCTATTATTTTGGGGAGATCATTTCTTGCAATAGGGAGATCTATGATAGATGTGCAAAAAGAAAAATTAATAATGAGAGTTAATGATCAAGAAGTAACATTTAATATTGCGAAAGCTATGAAATATCCTACAATAGAAAAAGATAATGAATTTTTAAGAATGGAAGTTATTGACTATCTGAGTAATGAGCAACTTAAAGAAGTGTTTGAAGAAAAATTAAGGCAAGAAGAATATTATGAGAATGAAATAAAAGAAAATAATTTAGATTATATTCAGGACAAATTTGAAAATTTAGATTTGTTGGAAAATGATAATAAAAATTTTAGCTAGAGTTAGCCTTAAGGGGAAGGGAAGTAGGAGCTCTAGAGTGGGAGCTAGTATCCTCCTAGCCTAACCATGGATATAGGGACTAAACCTAAGATTAGCAAATGATTTTCTATAACACTGAATCAGGGTAAAGAATTAAAATTGCTCCTATTTGACACATACAATATTTAATGTATCTTGCTCCTTTACATTATCCAATTCTCTACATAAGAATAGTAGTTTTTAACATCTTAAAATTCTCCAACCCAACTCATCCAAAAAGGGTTATCTTTAGAATTAATATTTACATTTAGGAATAGTTACTATCCTTTCAATTAACATTTACATTTAGGAGTAGTTGCTAGATAAAACACCATTTTAATCGACATTCCAAACTAAGGACTAATAGTAGTAGATTGGAATTTGACTAAGGACATCTTTCCTTGCTTCCTCGTGGGATCGATATTTAGGACTTAATTAGAAAGTCCTATATTACTTGAAGCGATACGTGCACTTGCATAGAACCCATAGTGTGTGAAATATTTAATATATTTTATAACATTTCAATTTTAAACATTAACTACTTAATATAAATTGGGTCAAGTTATTGGTCATATTTTTGAAAACTAAATTACTGCGTAATTTAGGGACGGGTCAAGTTTTTGGCACTGTACTAGGGATTTAAATTGACATAAAACACGCAAAAAATAACACATGCTAGGGGCGCATCAATCCCCATCGGGAGTCCCTGCATACTCCCAAGCGGAAACCTTCTCCACAGTTACTCTCTTTACTACTCTGAGTATGTCGGCTTAAGCAGTTGTGTTGGTTGGTTGATCTCGTAGATCAACACCAATACGTGCGGTGTGCCTGCCTAGGACCGCACGTATTGGGGGTCCATTTGTTGACCTCACTTTTGGTTGAGGTATAGTTTTTTTCTTTAGAAACCTAGGATCTAGCCATAGGACTTTCCTATTGATTATTCCTAGAGGACTGGTGATGACACCCTCACCAATATAAATTCTAAACTCTTATTTTCTTATCTTGAAGTTCCACATGTTGGATCTAACCTCTAGCTCTTAGTAGATGGAACTAATATGGTGAGCTCAAGAGGAGTCCCCAAAGGATTTTTAGGCCTTAGGGTTAGCGGTGGGTGGTGTGTTCTTGGTTATTCTTGCACACATACACACTTGATGCCTTTCACATTCACTCACAACCTCAACCCCAGCCAAATATGCTTAGTTGATCCCCTACTCTATTGAAAACTCATGTGGATGGTCTCCTAAACCATTAGCCCTAGGCTAGAATTTGGCAAAGACCAGTACATGGAGGATCCAAAATGGGATTTCTCTTGGTCCTATGGCTCAAATAAGATGCTCATGATTAACATTCTCAATCAATCCCAATTTTGCCAAATTCCAATTTTGACCCTCCTTGGCCCTAAAATTCACCAAATTACCAAATTGCCCCTAAACACTAGATTTTTCACAAATTCCAAAATTACACAACTTCTCAAAATATCTTAAAAAATCATTTCAACTCATTCCAAATCACTCAAATTGACCAAAGTACATCAAATTTTTCAAAATTCTCACAATCTCTAAATTTACCAAAATGCCCTATAAATTCTAAAAATTCTCAAAATCTCCAAAATCACTCCAAATGTCTCCTAAAACCTTTCTTGAACATCCATTGAGCCCAATTTGACCAAATTGACCCATTTTGACCAAAATCCCAAAATTGCCCTTAAAGGCTCGATTTCCACAATTCACTCCCAATTTCCACCAAATTGATTGTGATTTCCCCCAATTCCAATTCCAAACTCAAATTCATCATGCCCAATCCTAATTGAAACCAAATTTAAGCCCAATTAAACTCTATTTCAAGCTCAATTACAAACTCAATCTAAAATCCCCTATTTTAGTCATGCCCTTAAATTCCCAAAATTGAACCCCATGATCAAATAAATTTCCCCAAATTTGAAGTCCAAATTCTCTATAACACTTCTCAAAGTCATTTTGAACAATCAATTGACCTTAATTTGAACTCAAAGCTCACCCAAATTCAATTTAAGCCAAAATCCCCAATTTTTACCAAAAACCCAAATTCCACAAAATTGAACCTCATAACTCCAAAATTTCTACCCAATTGATATCCAAAATTCCTCATGACAATCTTTTAGATCAAATTGAACCATCAATTGAACCATGAACAAAACCCTAGACCAATCCAAACTCAAGTCTAACCCAAATGCCCAAAATTGATCATATAGCCAAATTCCATCAAATTGACCTTCCAAATCAATTCAAAATCACTCAATTCATTTTCTAAACTTCTCATGACAATCTTCCAAGTCAAATTAATGAATCATTTGACAAAAACCTAGCCCAAACCTGACCTAGACTCAACTTGACCAAAATCCAAACTATGTATGTGACCAAACCTAGCCAAATTAACCAACCTAAGCCCACCACATCCAACATTTGGAACCTAAGAATTAGTCTAGATCCACCTAGCCCAACCTATTTTAGCCATGAACTAAGGGTCCCCTAAATTAGGGGATCTCCTTCCAAAATTGGATAAACTAAGGGAGATATGCCATCAGCCATCAAAACCCCAAGCTAATCACCATTAAACCTCCCCTTGGATCCCCTGAGCCCACTGAGCACCTCCTCTGGCTTGGCTGGCCAGCCTAGTTGCTGCAGAGCCTCAANNNTGGCCAGCCTAGTTGCTGCAGAGCCTCAAAATTGAGAGCCACTCCACCTTAAATCAAACCCATTACACCCATCCAATGTGTCCAGCTCCAATTGGTCTTTGGAGCCACTCGACCCTCCACCTCAGCAAGTTTTTGCACCTTAACTGGGCCCAACCAGCCACCCTAAGCTCCTCTATTTAAATACCAACCCTTCATGGCCAAAAGAAGAGACCATCAAAATCCTTAGGGAGACTGCCAAAATCCTTCCAGAGCCTCTTCAAGTTTTCCTAAGTTCAATCTCATAGCCATCAACTCTCCATTTCCACTGTCAAAGCCCAATTTCTCAATGAAAAATTTTGGCCACTTTCAAAAACCCCTCAAACTCTAAATTAAACTACTCTTGAGCTTTCTGAGAGCAAAAGAAGAAGATTTCCACTGAAACCCCCTCTGTTGAGCCCCTAACCTAGCTTTTGGCCAAGGTCGCACCCCCATTTCACTAAACTCATACATGGAGCTTTCACCAAAGGAAAGTGACACTTCCAGGAGGTTCTCGAAACTCTACTAAAGCTTCCACAAGCATCTGATTGAGGCCTCCTCTCTCAGACTCAAGTATAAAGCCTAAACTCTATTTTTGGCTCAATTTGGGCCTTTATGAAAAAAAGTTTGATTCCATACACATGTAGCCATTTGTCTTGAGTAGATGAAGGTGTATGAACAAACCCAAAGTGATTTGGTTGATTATCGAGTGACATCTTAGTGTTTGAAGTCGAGCGACTCTCGGGTTAGGCTAATCGGGGACGATGAACGGATGCATCCGTTTTCAGTGTATCGGTTGGACGGTCCAGATCGCACCAGCCGGAAGGATGGTGGATAAAGAGTGTTTTTCATGGCTACCGAGTTAGATGGTGGCGTCCAATGGGAGTGCAACACGTGGTGTTCAGAGCCGTCGTAGGTTGACTTGGCTACCACGAGTTTAAATAGAAAATTTAGAATTTTTGATTTATTTTAATTTCAGATCTTAGAAAATCCATAACTTGGTGTATAAAAATCATAAAAATAAAAGAAAAAAACCCTATTTTTCAGCGAATAAGGGAGAATAATGTGGAATAAAAATAAAAGTTATTTAATGTTTTAATCTTCATGATAGTGGGGATGTTTCGTGATTTTTCCAAAGTCAGAAAGCATCTATACACATGTAACCCTAATTTCTAACTTTAGATGTTTATTTTTCTTTAAAAAATTATATAAATTAAAATATAAATCAGAAAATATGGGACTTATTTTGGCAGGATCTCTGTGATCAGAGGACTTCTGGAAATTGTAAATTAAGTTTTAATATTTATGTAAATTATTGTAGTTAATAAACCCTAAAAATTCATAAAAATTAAAAATTAAGTTTATATATTTCAAAAATTAGGAAAAATCATTCCACACTGTAAATAACACTTATTTTACCTCAGTGTAAAAATTTGAAATTTATTTGATTAAGTTTTATTGCTAAAGTTGATTTTCTAAATAAAATAGCATTTTTGGTGTTAAAAGTATTTTAATAAAATAAATATAATTAGTAAACTTATGAAAAATAGTTTTTTGAGTTCCTTGTGATTAGGGGTAATTAGGATGAATGAAAATTATTTTTTTAAATAAATACTTTATCTTTGAGTCTATTTTTGAATTACAAATAATTAAAATTTTCAAAAATGTGAAAATGCATTAAGATTAGGGCTGTAAACGAGCCAAGCTTGAGGCACGTTTGAAATAGCTTGTGTTCAAAATCGGCTCGTGAACAGTGTGTTTTTTTGTTCGACTCGATTTAAATATTTGTGTTCGTGTTCGGCTCGAAATTGACTCGTTAAACTAATATTGAGAAAAATAGATGTAAAGTGTGAGATTCGAACCTGGATCAAATATATACAAAAAAAGACACTAACTACATTACCACATGAGCTGTTATGATTTAAACTTAGACATAAATATATATAATATATTATTATATAAATAATATATGTAATATATTGTTATATAAAAAGTTATATAATTTTTTTTTCGAGTCATTTCGAGCCGAAAACAAGCGAACAAACTGTTGTTCGTGTTCTGCTCGTTTACATTTCGAGCTTAAAAATTTGTTCTTGTTTGGCTCGTTAGGCTTAACGAATGAGCCGAACACGAGCTGCTCAACGAGCCGAACACGAGCTGTTCATGAAGAACGAGCCAAATTGACAGCCCTAATTAAGATATTCCTAATTCTTTCTTGATCACTTGGTACTCAATAGAATATTTTTCCTAATGTTTTCTAAGTTAAATATAAATTTTTAAAGCTTTAAAAATTTATTTTCTCTAGTTTTCCATTAAAATAATTATATAAACTAAATTAAAAATCACAAAAATGAAAAATTTGTTTCTCTGAGTTCTCTGAACTTAGGGAGATTTAATAAAAATATAAAAAGTAATTTTTGTAATTAAAACTTATTTTCTATTTAATTAAATCATTAAAATCAATAAATAATTATAATAATTAAAATATAATTTGAAAAATTATTAAATTTTATCCAAGTGGTTCTTTGACTTAGGTGAACCTCCAATAATTTTCCCATGAACAAAAATTTTACTTTGATTAGTTAAATAAATAAATATTTAAATCATTGTTTCTAAGTTAAAATAATTATTTAAATTAAATTAAATTTTGAAAAATCACATTTTCTTTTCTAATGTTTTAATTGAACCATGAGTGGGGTACTCTAAAAATTTCAAAGTCATTTGAATTATATTTGATAAGTTATGGAGTGGAGAGGGCGAGGGGCAAAATGGTTTGGATATTAATGCCTTAATTAAAATTTAGGATTAAATGAAGGGTTAAATTGGGTAATTTTGATCATACTGAACTCTTTTTGGATGTTTGAAACATAATGGGTTAAGAGGTAGAAACCAATTTGCCACATCTTCATGGTGAGGGTAAAATTGTAATTTCACAAATTATCATGATTTCGAAGTCAATAAAAATTAGGTGACTCTAAAGTAGTGGTATTAAGTTAGGAAGATAATAATTCATTCATTTGAAGTCCCTAATTGGTGATAGCATGATCATTTGATAAGAATATATTTCACTTAAATTAATATTTTGATAATTACAAATTTACCCATGAAAATTGTTAACATCTTAGTAGTGAGCTAGGCTTGATATTTGAACTTATTTAATGAGGTTTAGAAAAGATAATATAACTGATAAATAACATTTTGAAAACACAACAAGCCCAACTATGGTGGTGGGCACAAGATCCTTAATGACTTAAATCTGCCTTAAGGGCATCCACTTACATAACTTTTAAGTAAAATATTAAGTGACTATTTGAGGTACCCCATGATCCCGATTTTCTATATAGATAGATGTAAAATGTAATGTATGCGATTAATTTCCTTAATAGATATTCTTAATTTCCAACATCGCCAAAAACTTGATTCTAAAGCAAAAGCTAGGAAAATTTTTGAAGCAAATAAGAATGCAATTATAAAATTTCAATATGGGATACTATGTAAGTATACATATCGTTATCAAGTAATGTAGAACTTTCTGATTAAGTCTCGAATATCGAACCCATAGAGATAATTGCAATATGCTTTATAAGAACTTAAAGTTTTTAGAAATTTTAGATGGCAAAAATCCACTTAACAAAATATTCTTATTTAAGCTTAAGATACTACAATAGGAATGAAAGTTCAATTCTTTTGTAATTTTTGATGATTGAACATAAAGTAAGCAACTAATTAACTTAACTAAAATACTTGCAAGATTAAGACAATATATGTAAAATATTTTTTTCCTTATCATGAATCAGTGATAAACATAGAAATTCAGTTGTACAAGCATGTTAAATGTATTGTGTCAAATAAAAGCAATAATATTCTTTACCCTTACTAGAGATGCTATAACGAACATTGGTTAATCTATAGTTTGAATAATCTTAAAGATCGGCTAGGCAGGGAAGAAACTAGCTCTCACTCTAGAGTTCCCTCTTCTCCCTCCACCTGTGGGCTAACATCTCGTATCAAAAACTAAAACTGTAAATAAAATTGGGAGCTTTAGCAAATTGAATGACTTTTCGTGTCCATGGGTTATTTCCCATATTTTTATCAAGGGTTGCTTCAAACACCTCTTCAAAATTTTGATCAAATTAAATATTTCTTTATGTAACTAACTTTAGTGCTTAAGCGCGAGATACTTGGTGCTTAGGCGCCAATCCTGAGCTCTTAGGCACCCTAGTTCAATTTTGCACATTTCTTCATTTTTGCTCCAAATTTGACCCTTTTTCACTCGTTTTAGCATTTTCATCCATTTGATTGTACCTGAAAGAAAAACACACAAATACATTTCATTAAAGCGCAATATCCCAAAAAATAGGTATAAAATGTGTATAAAAATAATATATATTTTAGGTGTATAAAAATCCCCAAACTTAAGATAATACTTATCCTCAAGTGACTTTTCAATCTATAAAAACTAATCATAAGTAGATAATGTATATGAGTTTCTTTAGGAGTTACCAAAATTTAGATTTAGAAATATATTATTCTAATTTAGAAAAAATATTAGTAAATGAGCCAGCTTAGAGTTTAGAAATTTTTAATGTTAAAAATATGAAAATATGAGTTCTTATCTAATTCAGAAATATTGTAGATTTTCCAAATATAGAATTTAGGTCTTTTATTATCTCTACTTAAAAAAAAATTTTAAGAATAGTTTTACTTACCATATTATATTTTTAAGCTTAAGAGTTTCCCAAGCCTTATACCTTAAAAAGATTAAGAGTGGAACCAATTTTTTATTATGCACTAATCATCAGGCTTCTACTCCCTTTTCTTTTCTTTTATTTTTCTTTTTCTTTTTCTTTCCATTTATTTTTTTGTTTTCTTTTTTTTTCTTTTTCAGGCAAGGATTACTATATCTGGATAGACATTTAATGGTTTTGAATTCCACTTCTTCTTTCTTAATGCAAAGTCATAATATAAATCTTTTACTTATAAATATAATAATAGCTTTGAAAATTATTTTTAATAAAATAAATTTAAGTATTGAAAAATAAAGTATAAACTTCTAAATTTTTCAAAAATACAATTTTTTCTACTAAAGATAGTCACACAATACTTAGAATTTTCTACACTAAAAAATTTTTAAATTTAAGTTTTTCTTCAATACTATAAACTTTAAANGTATATATATATATATATATTATTTTTTTTTAATAAGTGTTTTTATATATTAGAAAATAATAATATTTTTAAATCTTACACTATTTTATATATCATAAATTAAGATAAATATTGTTATTTGAGGAAATTTGGAATCTAATTGAACCAAAAAAATAAGAGGTGCAATTCTGGTTTCTGGCGCCAGAATGGGCGCTGACGGTGCCCGTCTACACGAGTCATGGCACCGACAACATCCCGAGCAGTTTCATGCATTCAAGATGAATTTGGCAAGCTTTAGCGAGATTGCACACCTAAATAATCACCGAGAAGTGTTTTTAAAGGCCTAAAACTAGCCTTGGGCGACCAAAAACTTCCAAATTTTGAAATCCATGCCTTCCAATTGCAGAAATACTTCAAGGTATGGAGTTTTCAATAGAAGAAAGTTTATCAGTTTTGACATGCAGAGATTATACAACAAATTCATCACAAAAAAGAAACTTATCAAGGAGAGAGGCTTTGTCAATCATGGATTAAGTAATCTAAGTTCAAAAATTCAGAAAATCATTGTACAGGGGCATTGGAAAGTTCTATGCTACACTACTGCTGCAGTTGTTGTACCAGTGGTAAAGGAATTATATGCTAACTTTCATGAAATTACCCAAGGAGTCGTCTTGGTTCGAGGTAAGGTTGTACTATGTACTCCGCCTCGAGTTAATGATTTGTATATGGTAGAAAACGTGCCAATCCGTCTTTAAAGAATTTTATCCCAACAAAAGATATAATTAAAGATGTATATCATTTTTTGATGNTGAAATGATATAGGTGGAAAGAAAAATTCTAAATATAAATCATACCTCAGTATTTTAGGCATTTTCTTCATTATGAAATTTTTGCAGTCCTTCTCAAAATTTCTACTTCACCTGGTCTATAACATTAGGAGCTTTCTATACATATAAATCATTAGAGAATTTGTTGGGTATTGAAATATTGAAATAAGTACAAAACTACTAGCTAAAATTTTTAAATATTTTACAATTTAATTCCATAAAATGTAGTAGAAAGCAAAAGTAATTAAATCTACTAGCTACTACAACATCCTATCAAATTTATATGCATGCATAATCAGGATAGAATGACAACATAAGAAGTTAATCTAGCCTAAAACATGCATGCAATAATATTAAACTAAAAAGAAGTATATTTTGTAAAAATTTCATTTTTCTTCCTACCCCAAACTTGATTTTTACCATGTATAACATTTAGTGCNATGCAAATTGTGTTGTGCCAAATAGGAGCAATAATATTTCTTACCCTTACTAGAGATGCTATAAAGAACATTAACAAATTTAAGGTTTGAATAGTTTTGAAGACCGGCTAGGCAGGGAAGATACCAGCTCTCACTTTAAAGTTCCCTTGATTCCCTCCATCTGGCGGCTAACACCTCGTATCAAAGCCTAAAACAATAAACCAAGTCGGGGGTTGTAACCTCTCACATTAAAGTCCTCTAACTCTATACCTTTCAAAGTTTATTTCCTTATTTCTTTGCACTCATTCATATGAGTTACATTCTCATTCATACAACCTCATGTGATTCTTTCCAATTGTTAACTGAGACAACACCAGCCCAGTTCTTACATGTTCTAACAACAAATTTTAACATCTGGATAGGTCAAAACAAGAATTAAATGAAGTACATGGATTTAAATCATCACAACTTCCTTAAACATTAAAGATCAATACTCTCCACAACTTCCAATCAACACTTTTAATTACTTATCATTTTAAGGAGAAAGATAAAGAAAATACTCAGAATCCATGGAGAAAACAAAACCACACTTTAGTTTAAAAGTAGAAATCATTGTCAAATCATTCATGGAGAAAACAAAACCACACTTTAGTTTAAAAGTAGAAATCATTGTCAAACAAACAAGAAGTCTTGATTAAAACGAAAAGTAGTTCAAAACAAAAGATCAAAACTATTTCAAATCCTCCACCAAACTCTTGATGTTCCTTTGAATCTCTTCTCTTTTACAACACTCTTGACTCTCACAATAAAACTAAAAACAAAAAGATAAAATAAATTTGTGGTGCCTGAAAATCACTCCAAAACTATCTCTCAAAACTCCCCCTTTCCAACACTTTCAGAACTTTCAAGCACACTTCAAAAAGTCTCAATTTTCTTCTTTTATAAATCTCTAAGAGGTACCTTGATAACTCTTCAAAATGTGCCTCAATTTGATGTATTCTTCAAAGGATGCCTCCTTTCATAAGTCTTCTAACAATATTTTTGTTTCTAGTGGTCATAACCACCATCTTTAGCCAATAAGTGCCTCAAATGTCCCTTCAAAATTTGGCAAAATGAAGTAAACCATCACATAACTACCTCTGGTGCTTAGGATTGGCCTTCTCTGTTTCACCGACGCTTAAACATCGGATCTGGCGCTTAGGCACCAAAACACTTTAGCATAATTTTCACATTTTTGCTCCAAATTTGATAATTTTTCTCTCCTTTTAGCATTTTCACCTTTTTACTTGTATCTAAAAGAAAAACACACAAATATCTTTCATTAAAGTGTAATATCTCAAAAATAAGTATAAAAATGTGTCTAAAACACTATATATTTTAGGTGTATCAAAATTCCCCAAACTTAAAATTTTACTTGTCCTCAAGTGACACTTTAATCTTTAAAAACCAAATAAGTATGATATGTATATGAGTTTCCTTAGGAGTTACTAAATTTTAGATTTAGAAATATATTAGTCCAATTTAGAAAAAATATTTAGTAAATGAGACTAACTTAAAGTTTAGAAATTTTTAATGTTAAGAAATATGAAAATATGAGTTTCTATCTAATTTAGAAATTTTGTAGATTTTCCAAATTTAGAATTTATTCAATTTATTATCTCCACTTAAAATTGTTTATTAAAAATAATTTTACTAACCATATTATATCCCTAAGCTTAAGAGTTTCCCAAGCCTTATACTTTAAAAAGTTCAAATGTAGAACGAATTTTTGATTAGACACGAATCCTTGAGCTTCTCCTCCCTTACTTTTTTTTTTCTTTTTCCTTTCTTTTATTTTCTTTTCTTTTTCTTTTCTTTTCTTTTCATTTTCTCTCTTTTTTTTGTTTTCTTTTTTTTTTTCTTTTCTTTTTCAAGCAAGGATTACTATATCTGAATAGATCTTTAATGATTTTGAATTCCAGTTCTCCTTTCCTAAAGCAAAATCCTAATATAAATCTTTTACCTATAAATATAATAATAGTTTTGAAAATTATCTTTAATAAAAGAAATTTAAGTATTAAAATAAAGGTCTAAATTTCTAAATTTTTCATAAATACAATTTTTCTTACTAAAGATAGTTACACTATATTTAACATTTTCTACACTAAAAATTTTTAACTGAAAGTTTTGCTTCATTACTCAAAATTTTAACTAAATTTTCTTACTCTTTTGAAAAATCAAATTTTACTTCCCTAATATAACTTCATATACATGATCATTTTTCTTTTCAAATCAAGTTCATTAGTAGCACATTTGAGAACAAATAAAATTCAAGTTTTAAAAATATTTTTCATACCCCCAAACATAAATTTTTAACAGGATTAAACATTTTAGCAGCAAATATATATAAGCAGGAATGAAATTTGAAATAACATGCTTACAAGAATTTCTATACCCCAATTAAACAAGTATTGTCGGTATTATTTTTGGTTGGAGTTGCTTGTAAGAAACTATCGGTCACCAGAATTGAAATCTCGTCGCCCACTTGGGAAAGACGTTTAATTTACATATATATTTAGTTTTAGAAAAATATGAAATTAAACTGACCCCATATTTTCATAGTTTAAATGAAAGTGCGATGTACCTCAAATCTTGTATCTATTCTGAAGGATAAACACAAGACTTGAGGATGAGGCTCGATCAAAGAAACTAAGGAATATATGACATCCGTTTGGTCTATGAAACCATTTTATTTGCTGACAAGTTCCCCTATTTAATATAAAGAATTAAATAGGGTTTATATTAAGCCGGGTTCAGACATGCTTCCTATAAGGGCAAGCCCCTATAGTTAATTACATCTTAAATGACCAAAGTCACCTAAGAAGACTCTTGATAAAAATCAGGAAATATTATCTTCAAGGAGTTTAAAAGGGTAGGACTTTTCAAATGAAATTGGACGTAGAGGTGTGAAAGGGGATTGGTTCAAATTTGGAACATTTTGTTGTAGAGTTCAAATGAGGAAGAACTAGGGGATGTCATGGATCCAGAGGAGAACCTCGGTGACTTCCCAAGCTATCGTAATGTTTGCTTCATTTTTAAGGAGAAATATTTAGGTGTTTCATCCTGCCAATTTTATTATGTAGGACTTACATTCATATGAAACTATCACACAAATAGCCTAGAAGATGTGAGGGTTTAGGTCGTGACGGACGACAACCTCAAAATCTTAAAACGAGTTAGGGCTTATATTGTATAGTAGGGTTGCACAAAGGCCTAAAGAGAAGGTGAGGAAGATTGGTTTAGCTGGGGAAGACAGGTTTTGCTGTTGAAGATGGTTGTGCTACCCACCATGCTAGCTCCAAGCTCCTTGCCATGATGAGTTTTAGTTTTCTAGTGTGTTACGTTATGATGTCAAATCAGGTGGCCTTATGGTTGAAGTTTGCTATATTTTATGGGGGCATATTAATGTTGATTAGAGCGACACCAGTTAGGATCCTACGGTTCTCTTGTTCTGTTACCACTATTTTATATTGGATTCACTTAGTCCAAATGAATTTACTAAACTCAACTTAATGAGTTCCATAATTTCATTTAGACCATGGAAAGCCTCATTAGCGACCGTAGGTTACCTCCTCCGAGGAATTTCCAATCATCCGATGAGACTGTGGGAAGCCTCGTTAGCAACCGTAGGTTACCTCCTCTGAGGGATTCTCGATCATCAGATAGAGACGTCTTAATTTAGTTGCAATTGTAGTTTTGTGTGATGTTTGTGATTAAATTTTGAGCTGTTTTATATTTAAATTTAGTTGAAGTTGTGGTTTTGTGTGATGTTTGTGATTAAATTTTAAGTTGTTTTATATTTCGAATAGTTGAAGTTGTAGTTTTGTGTGATGTTTGTGATTAAATTTTGAGTTGTTTTATATTTTTTCGTTAGCAACCGTAGGTTACCTCCTCCGAGGGATTCCTGATCATCCGATAGAGACATCTTAATTTAATGAAGTTGTAGTTTTGTGTGATGTTTGTGATTAAATTTTGAGTTGTTTTATATTTTGAATGTCGGAAGTTGTAGTTTTATGTGATGTTTGTGATTAAATTTTGAGTTGTTTTATATTTTGCATGTTCAGTTGTGGTTTTGTATGATGTTTGTGATTAAATTTTGAGTTGTTTTATATTTTGAATGTTGTAGCGTTGTAGTTTTGTGTGATGTTTGTGATTAAATTTTGAGTTGTTTTATATTTTGAATGTTGTAGAATTTTGAATGTTGTAGCGGGTTTTGTGTGATGTTTGTGATTAAATTTTGAGTTGTTTTATATTTTGAATGTTGTGGCGAAGTTTTGTGTGATGTTTGTGATTAAATTTTGAGTTGTTTTATATTTTGAATGTTGTGGGGGGTTGATTTTAGTTTTAGTTTTGATTTTGGTTTTTGTTTTATGGCTATCCTGATAGTTGTAGTTTTCATGCAGGGTGGCGTCGTTGTTTAGCATGCAAGTTTGTCAGCATAAAACTACAGTATGGAAGTACAAGAAAGACGACGCTAAAAACTGTAAAAGCATACCTGGTGAGTCTTCTCGTTCCACCACCTAAAACTCAAAAGGCATGTTAAGGCAGTTTATATGAAATAGGGAAGTAAAATTTTCATAACCTATCTAACCCTAGGTCATATCTTAGTGCGTCCTTAGGAGTTTAATTAAGGATGATGTTGCGAAGCAAAATATATTAATTTTGGTAGATCTCCGAGGTATCCAAGAAATCTAGAGAAAGAAGCAGGTCTGTGCTACTCTCTCGCTGACTGGTGAAAAATCCCGAGTTCTTTTAAACTTATTATGTTGCTTAATAATTCATCCTGTAAATACCTTTAGTGCTCAATGAACATTGATGTATCAATTATCCCCAAGAAGAAGGTAATTGTCATTTGTAATTTAATTTTGAATATTATGTTGGTGAAGACCCTTAAAGAGGCAAGTTAGTTTTATTGGAACACTTAGCTAAATTTTGATCCTAATTGGGATTGTAGTGTTTGAAAGATGTTCTAATTTTAATTGTGTTTGTTTTTCTAATCCTCATTTAAATGAAACTTGATGTATCCTAAGTCACTACTAAGCCCTTAAGTCTTAGGTGAGTGTCTTAATTAGTTTTGAAAAGGTTAAGCTTTAGGTGGTCATAATTCATGGTTTGAATTTCATTTGAAAAATCAAATAGGGGTATTAAATTGATTAATTATTGACTTCAAAGGTCATACCCCTAAGCCCCGGGTTCATTTTATTTTAATAAACTTCCAAATTTTAATATTTTAGAAATTTACTAACTTATCTCTTCAATTAAGAAAGTGTGGTTGGTTGCTACAAATTAACCCCTTATGTTTCAAACATCCAAATTAAGATCAGAGGTTACCCATTTCCCTCCTTGAATTAAGCTTAAATGTTAATTAAGGTTAAATTTCTAAAATTACACATTTTCCCCTAAGCCTCTAACACTTCATAATTTATCAAATTTAATCCAAATGACTTTGAAATTTCTATCCTACCTCATTCATGGGTCAATTAATACATCAGAGAGAACTTGTGATTTTTCAAGGTTTAATTTAATTTATATAATTATTGTCATGCAAAAATAGGATTTTTCAAAGAAAATTCCTAACTTGACCAAGGTAAATCTTAATCCCTTAAAATATTTTCTGGAGGTAGACTTAGACTAGAGAAGCCTTTGGACCAAATTTCATGATTTTCTTAATTTTATTTGAATTTTAAGAATTATTTTAAGTTTTGGAGTATTTTTTAATTATAAAATATTTTAAATGTGGAAAATTAAGTTTCATATTTTTGAAAAGTCCTCCTATGGTCAAAGAACTTAGAGGAGAAGATTTTATAGTTTTTTGAATTTTATTTGATTTATTGGAATTATTTTTAGTGAAAACTCATTTTTAGCCTTTAAAAATTACTTTTTTAGCTTTGAAATTTAGTTTCTTTATTTAGAAAATTAGGAAAAATATTCTAATTGTTCCTAAATGCTTAAGAAGTAATTTAGAACATTTCCAAGAGTTTAATTATTTTTTTTGATTTTTAGGGATTTTTAATTATTTAAATATTTAAAATATGCTAAAAATAAAGTTTTATCTTAAATATCATTTTATTTTTATAAAATAACCCTGATTACAGAGAGCTAAAAAAAATAATTTTTATAATTTTCAAGTTATATTTTAATTATTAAAAATCATTTTAGTGCCAAAAATATTAATTAACTTGAAATTTTAATTTAAGCTATCAAATGAACTTAAAATGCTTTGAAATTTTTATGGTGAGTTCTTTGGATCCTAAAAAATAGTGGAGATGAAAAATCAAGTCATTTTGTTGGTTGTATTTTTTAAAATTCATTATTTTAGTGATTTAGTGTTTGTAAGGATTAGGTGCATTTTAAATGACTTGACTCATGAAAAACTTTCCCAATGATTCTCTGGTCATCATAAACCTTCCAAAATTTTCTTGGATTTTTCTATGCAACATGCTAATTTTCATGATTAATTTAAGCAAATAATGCATATAAATATGAAAAATATGATTCTCTATCTAGGGACCTTCTCTAACTTTGGAAAAATCAAGAAATGTTTCCTAAGACAGGGATAACAACATGCTAAAATTTCAAGTCATGGTGTGATTACTACATGCATGGAGAATCTAAACATTCAAATCAATGTTTAAATAATAAAAATAAAATGTGCATCAAATGGATTCCAAATCATTTTCACATTGTTCTCCTCTATTCACTAAGCAAGAGGGTATTTTTCTTTTATTTTTGTATTTTTCTACACCAAGATATGAATTTTTGAAGTTAGGGATCATTTTTTGAATTAATTAAATCCCTATTTATCTATTTAAATGCGCGGCGCCACCTCAACCTACGGCGGTTCCGAAGCTCCATGCGGCGTGCTCCCATTCAACGTCGTCGTCCACCTCAGCGCTGACTTGGCCCGCGGTTTATGTTCCAAAGCGTTGTCTGGCTTGATCTCGACCGTCCATCCGATACATGCGTGATTGAACGGTGCTCTGTCATCATCCCCTATAGCCTAGCCCGAGAACCGTCCATCTTCTAACCATAAGTTCTCTCTCATTTCTTATCTAACTTGGATGAAAATTTTTTTAAAATGCTCCTCTAGACTAGAGGAACATATTCATATGGTTATGATGCCATGAAATCAAATCAAAATAAATGAAAAGTTCAAATAGGCTTAGGAGTAAGAGAAGTTTTATACCTTGGCTCTGAGAAGTGAAGCTTCAATCAGAGGGTCTTGGCACGTTCTTCGTGATCCAAAGATATTAGGGATTGAGTCTCTGGTCTTGTTGTAAGGCCTAAGTATGATTTTGATCAAGGTCGATTTTGGGTGTTGGTCTAGAGCTATTGTAGAGGTTATTTTAGAGGGTAATTTGATGGGGCTTTGTCTTCTCTTGTTGTTGTGAAGGTTTGGGCACAAGAAATTGAAGTTTGGTGGAGTTTTCAGGGATGTCCTATTTCTGCCCTAATTTTCAAGCTCAAAATTAGGGTTACACATGAGAAGTCAAAGCAATGACGTGATTGGAATAGGCTGTGGAGGTATCAAAGAAGCTCTGTGAGTGATTTGGGAAGCTCTCTCTGAGAAAATTTTAGCACACCTCCCATGGCCGTGGAGGTGAGTCATTATAAAAATGGTCATGGGGTGGCTCTCAGGGCAAATGTTTGGGTGCATTATGGTGCTTAGGTGGAGGGCATAGGAGCTCTACAATTTGATTTGGGTGAGCTGGCCTCTAGGTTTGATTTGGGTGAAATTCAACAGGGGTGGCCCTCAGTTTTGGCTTCTCCGGTGACTAGGCCTGTCGGACATGGCAGGGGGAGGTGGCTAGGAGCTCAGGGCATCCAGGGGAATCTGTCAAAATAATTTAATTCAATGCGGTTTAGTTTTGGTAAGGGTATCTAAAGGACGTGCATCTTTTGAATTAAGATCCCTTAATTTGGGGGACCTTTGTTCCATGGCTAGTTTAGGTGGTTATATGGGTTTTGGCTCAGTCTTAGGGTCTAACCAATGGCTGAGGTGGAGTTAATTTAATTGCTTTAAGGTGGTTTGGTCATATTTAATGCATGGGTTTAAGTGATCAAAGTTTAGGTTTGAGCTAAGTTATCCATGTCAATTGACCCAATTGATTGATTAATATTGTGTAGATGATTGTTATGAATATTTTTGGCAAAGGGTTGAAGTGATTTTCAGTTCAATTGGTAGGTCAATTTCAAGGATTTTTGAAATTTGGTCAATTTGGGCATGTTGGGCTTGACATGGGTCTAGGTTGGGCTAGCCTTAGGCTAAGTCCAATTTAAATGGCTCAAATGATCAAGGGAGATGTTTTGAAGATTTTTCATGAAGGGATGGAGTGGAAATTTTGGGACTAAGGCCATCAATTTGGTGAGATTTTGAGACATGACCAATTTGTGGCAAATTTAGGGCTTTTGAACTTAGGTTGAAATAAAATGAAATTGAGGTCTCACCAAGGCCAATTGAAGGTCAATTTTGACTTATGGGGATGTTATGAAGATTTTTCAACATAGATTGTGGCCAATTGAATGTGCTATTGGTTCAATTTGGTGGAACCAAGCCATAGGGCCAAAATTGGGTTTTTGGATTAGCTCAAAATTGGGTTCAAATCATGGAACAATTGAGCTAGTATTTAGTCTAGATTGGTCATATCAAGAGTGAATTGGAGTTTATAATTGAAATTGGGGTAAATTGAGACCCATTGGATAGGCATTTGGGGTAATTTATGGAAAATTTGGGCCTTTAAAGGGCAATTTGGGGGTTTTGATCAAAGATGGTTAAATTGGCCAAATTGGGTCATGTAATAGTTGAGAAAAATGAAATTGAGAATATTTGGGAGGTTTTGGAAATTTTTGGGATTTTTTAGAATTTTTGGAATTTTGGGGTAAGGAGTAGTATTTTGGTAATTTAGCCAATTTTGATGATTTTGGGTAGTTTTGGGTGTTTTCAAGGTGTTTGAAATGATTTTTGAGGCAAGTTAGGTATTTTGGGTAGATTTGGAAATTTTGGCCAAATTTGGGGTCCCAAGGGTATCTAGGTAATTCGGGGAACTTAGGGGCAAAAGGCTAGGTTGGGTGTCTTGGTAGAGTAGGAGTGCCAACCACCATTAATAAGCCATGGACTAATGGAAACCCCATTTTGCGTCCTTTATGTAGTGGTCTTAGCCAAACCCTAGCCTAGGGCTAGTGGGTTTAGGGGACCACCTACATGAGTCTCCCAAAAGTATCAAGGGACCAGAGCCTAGAAATTCTAGGTTTAGGGTAGTGAGTGATTATGAGTGTAAATGATTGCAAGTGAGTGTCTTAGCCCTAGACCAACACTCAGGGTCAACCCTATGGTCCAGCAATCCTAATGGTAACTCATTATGAGATCCCCTATAGTGACGCCACCTACTAAGTGTTCGAGCTATGACCAATGTGAAGAGTGTAGAATTTCTAATGGTGAGGGTTCCATGTATGTGGAATTCCAAGTTGAGTAGAGAAGAGTGTAGAATTTCTAATGGTGAGGGTTCCATGTGCTAGGAATAGTCAACAGGAAAGTCCTATGGCTAGACCCTAGGCTACTAAAGAGGAAGAACTAGACCTAGAAAGTTTGGAATTTCTAATGGTGAGGGTTCCATGTCTAGTTTTCTAAGAATAGTCAATAGAAAATTGTAGAATTTCTAATGGTGAGAGTTCCTTGTCTAGTTTTCTAAGAATAGTCAATAAGAAAATAAGTGTAGAGTTTCTGATGGTGAGGGTTCCTTGTTTAGTTTTCTAAGAATAGTCAATAGAAAAGTCAATGGCTAGACCTTAGGCTACTAAAGAGGAAAAACTAAACCTCAACCAAAAGTGAGGTCAACAAGTATTAAACTGAAAACAGGAGTAAAATTAATTTTTGATCAATTTTCTATCATTTTCATTTAAATTCAACATGTAAAGATTCAATAGACCTCTAAGTAATGCGTACAAACATAAAAACAAACACACTAACAAGATAAAAGAAAACTACAAGGTAGCAGTTTTCTGAGTTTAAAATTTAAAACTAAAGTTAGCAAGATTTTTAAATTTTTACAAGACATAGAATCAAGTTCAATCCTTAACTAACTAACACAATAATCGACACACAACAACAATTACTGCCCTAGAATTTAAAGCAAAAAACTAACAAACACAAAAATCACAACAACAGTTAAACAAAAGTCCACCACATCACAAAGTCTAAACAGGTACACAAGTGCAAATGTAGCTAGTCCAAACCACGTAGTCCAACACATATTACAAACATAAAAATAAATAACTCAATCCTCCTCCTCATCATCCTTAGAATCACCACTATTCCAAACATCTACAGTAATCTAGGGTATGGAGGAAATTACACTCCTTGGTTACCCCTAATGAGGTTTTCCAGAGATGAATGAAATTTCTCTTCATAATCACTTTTTCTTCCATTATACCCATCAATATGACCTGCAAAACTTTCTAAATTTCTTACCTTATCGCGATATAATTGATATTGTCCATCATCCTTTGTAATAGTTGACTTTGAGTTTTCATAGACTCACCTCTAGAAGTAGAAGCTCGTGAGGTAGATGGTTTAGATGTAGAAGCAGCAGAGGTAGAAGAAGTAGACATTGTCATTCTATAACTCCTTGAAAATCCTCCTCTCTAGCCAAAAATAGAATGATCCAAATAAAACTTCACATTAACTCTTGTGATTAGCTTTAGAGGCAACAGTACTTCCTCCCAGCTCTCATATCTCACTCCAGCTTGCTCACATAAAGAAACAATTAAGGAAGCAAATTCTAAACCTGCAGTAGTAACGACAGTGGCAGAATTGATGATAGACTGATAGATCAAAGCTCTAATGTTGATGAGATTGCCTTCCTTAATACAATAGTTCAACATTGTTCTCTCTCTGGTAACTTCGCTAAGATGATTTTTTGGTAATAGACGGGCTGAAATAAATTAGTGTCATGCCTTCGAAGGTGCACTCAACTTTGAGCTGGAAAAATTGACTCTTCTTTCATTAGTAATTTTCCAGAGCCCTCTTCCCACTATCAAATTGGAAATAATCTCATCTAGCTCCTTCTCAGTAGGACTATAGTTTGCATAAAAACACAAAGTATCAGGTGGTAGATGGTAAAATATATTGATTACCTCCCGTAAAAAAGGTACCAATTTTCCTATGACCATGACTCAATCGTCTTCAGCCTCAGGTAGGTTAGCATAGAACTCCCTAACTACAGAAATAATGGGCACAACAAAAAAATAGCAGAATCGTTCCCATTATCGGCGAACGATCAAATCATCTACGGATCCACCTGAATTTATGAAACATTGCTCCTGAATATGTTTTCGTGATTGCAGAGCATCACTGTACCTATCTTGAGCTTTCAAACTCACAAACTTGCTCGAATCAAAGTGGATTTTTCCTTTGCTTCTCTTCATTCTTGGTGTCATTCTACTAATTTCATAAAATTCCACAATAACTTCAAAAATCAAGTCGAATCCACTAAACTCAACTCTTATAAGTATAATCGACACTTTCAATGCAATTTTCATAGATTTTTCCTCATTTTTCACCATGAATAGTGATTTTTTGGTTTTTCCAAATGTACTCAAAATGTATGGTGAAAATTCAAAATTTATACATAGAAGTCAAGCTCTTACCTCAAGAAATCTAAATCTAGCAAATTTTTCTCAGTTTCACCAAGAAATATTCATGAAATGGCTTGCCCTAGACTTCCAAATCATGAACTCGAGAGGTTGAAGGTGATCGCGAGAGTAAAAATGGCAATTTGTGGCATTATTTTTCATTTTTAACAGTTTGTGAACTGGTTTTCGTGAACCAATACTTAAGCGTGGATTAGTGGCGCTTACACGCCTCCCTCTCAAGATACATCGCGCTTAAGCATGATAATGTGGTGCTTAAGCACCAGTGCATAATTTTTTATATTTTTGAACTTAAGTAAAATGCACTATAAGCCTAAGTATATCACCTTTAAATGGTCTCATAACACTTAAATGACTATTTTGCTCTCCCTTAACTCTCCTTTTTCTCAAAATTCTCCACCATAACTAATTCGATTTGTGGCTAAAAAATATACAAATTTTCACAAAAACAAACATATACATTCATTCACAAATGAGTAAAAATACATATAACACTTAATTCTCACTCTTAATAGTCTCAGATGAAAAAATCTTTCTAAATACAAACACTAAACAAGCTAACATAAACTCCAAAAATAGTATTTAGCACTTAACACATTAAACAGTGACTCCTAACAAACAAACTTTAACACAAAACTTGATTACATTCTTCATTTGTTCAAACAAACTCTGGTCTTTCATTAGTCTCTCCTAGGGCAATCAGAATATAAAGGATGATAAAACGGACAATGGTGACATGCTCTGATACTATCTTCTTCTATCCATTTCTGTTTAAGATACATCTCCTTGTATGCTTCCTCTATATAACTAGTATGGTTAAATTTCATTTTCAATTACCATCCAATATGCTTTAGATGTGCATGAATCTCAATTACCATTGTCTCCAGTAAAGCTATGATAGTCTCAATTTTGTTGATCTTTTCCAATATCCCGTCAATACTAACGGCTAAGAAACTGTTATACATCTCTTGTGCACTTTGACTAATGAATCTCTTCCTCATGGTTTCTTACTTCTTCTTTAAATCCATCTCCAATAAAGACATGTTATCAAAATCTCTCTCTTAGACTTCAGAGCTGAAAATGATCTGGGGTGAAATTCCTTCGCTAAACCCTACTAATTATAGGCCTAAATCCCTCTAGTAACTCCTAAGCACATCCTAAAACTTCCTTGGCACGTTTTAGTCAACCACTTGGCTTCTAAACCTTCTAGATCTAAATTTCTCACATGATTTTTAAATCCCACGCTTAAGCACCAATGCTTAATTTTTCACCAGTCAACTTAACGTCTAAATTCTCATTTAAGCACATCTAGATCACTAAATAAAGTCTTAAAATCAATACCAACACATAATAGTCTCAAAAATACTACCCTAAATTTTCTTAATCACACACAAACAACCTTCAAAGGAAAATACACTGATAACTATGGGTTGTCTCCCACAAAGCGCTTGGTTAACGTTGTCAGCCCAACGTAACCAGTGCTTATTTTGGTTGATCCAACATCATTTGATCATTAAATTTATGTTGATCCCCTACTAAATAAGGTTTCAGTCTATGCCCATTCACTTTAAATACTTTGTCAGTTTTAGGATCTTTAATATCCACAACTCCATAGAGATAAACATTAATCACAACAAATGTGCCTATCCACCTGGACTTAAGTTTGCCTAGAAATAATCTTAACCTTGCATTATATAGCAATAACTGTTGCCCTGGCTAAAAATTTTTAATAAGAATCCTTCAATCATGCCACATCTTCATCTTTTCTTTGTAAATCTTAGCACTCTCGTACGATTCGTTCCTTATCTTTTCAAGCTCATTTAATTGCAATAATCTTTTCTCACCAGTAACTTTTAAATTATAATTGAACTCTTTAATCGCCCAATATGCTTTATCCTCAAGTTCAACAGGTAAGTGACAAGCTTTCCTAAATATTAGCTCATATGGGGACATTCCTATAGGAGTTATGTATGCAGTCCTATAAGCCCCGATTGGATAATTCTGCTAATCCACTTGCTGAGGATGATAAGCAGTATGGTTTATTTGATATTTCTTTAATAATTTCTCCATTATAGCATTTTTGAAATGACATCTCCCATCAGTTATGATAACTCTCGGCATCCTAAATCTGCAAAATATGTTCGTTTCCAAAAATTTTGCAACACTTTGAGCATCACAACGAGGTAAAGCAACAACTTCTATTTATTTGGATACATAGTCTACTGCTAACAGTATATATAAATTTCTAAAAGATGGTATAAATGATCCTATGAAATCTAATCCCCAAACATCAAATATTTCAACTTCTAACATATAATTGAGGGGCATCTCAATTCTCTTAAAAATATTGCCTACTCGTTGGCATCTATCACAAGTTTTGATATAAGTATTAACATCTCTAAAGATAGGCCAACATAATCCAGTTTTTAAAATTTTGTATGTTGTTTTATCAACACCAAAATGTCCCCTAAAATCAAAATTATGTCATTTTTGAATAATTTCATACGTCTCTTCTAAAGGTACACATCTTCGAACAATTAGATCCTTTCCTTATTTATAAAAAATGGGTCATCCCAAAAATAAGTCTTAGCTTCAGAAATAAATTTTCTCTTATGTTGGTATGTCATTCCATAGGCTATAATATTACTAATAAGAAAGTTCATAATGTCGACATACCACAAAACACGCTACTCATTAATATTGAATAGTTTTTCATCTAGAAAATGTTCATTAATTTTTTTTTCAAAACAGAGTGGTTTTTCTAACTCAAGCCTGGACAAATGATCTACAATTTGATTTCCAGTTCCCTTGCTATCTACTTTTTCAAAGTCAAATTTTTGCAAAATAAGAATACATCTTATAAGTCATGGTTTAGCATCCTTCTTTTTCATTACATACTTAACCGTAGAATGATCTGTATGCACTACACAATGAGTTCCAATTAAACATGATCTAAATTTATCAAAGACATTTACTATTGCTAATAACTCTTTTTCAATTGTTGTATAATTAATTTGAGTTTCATTAAGATTTTTACTAGCATAATAGATTACTTTAAAAATTTTATCATATCTTAATCCTAAAACAGCTCCAATAGCTTAATCACTAGCATCACACATCAGTTCAAAAGGTTTTCCCCAATCTAGTGAAACTATAATTGGTGCAGTGACTAATCTTTCTTTTAATAACTCAAAAGCTTTTAGGAACACTTCATTACAATTACAAATTGCATCTTTCTCCAATAAATGGCATAAAGTCTTAACAATTTTTGAAAAGTCTTTAATATATCTTCTGTAGAATCCAACATGTCCTAAAAAACTCCTAATTTCCCTTACATTAAAAAACTCCGAATTTCCCTTACATTTATTGGATAAGGTAAATTTACAATCACTTGAATTTTAGCAGAATCTACTTCCATACCATTTTTTGATATTTTATCAATTCCTCCTGTTACCATAAATTGGCATTTTTCCCAATTAAGGACTAAATTTTGTTTCTTCACAGCGCCTAAGGACTTTTGATAAATGTTCTAAACATAAGTCATTTTCAAATCAAAATCAAATTTATTTGAAATAGAATTGAGAACAAATAAAATTTTAAGTTCTTTTTTAGAAAAATTTTTCATCCCCCCAAACTTAAAATTTTTTAATAGAAAGAACATTTAGTAGCACATATATATAACTACGAATGAAAACTAACTATAACATGCTTGCAAGAATTTTCATATCCTAAATATGCAAGTATAAAATTAAAAACAGGAGTAGGAAATTAAATTGATCAAATTTTTAATTACTTAATAGATAGAGATTCATTAGACTTCTATGCAGTGGAGTATAACTGAAAAGCAAATAAACACCCTAACAAACAAACATGACTGCAACATAATGAAAAATAACTTGTAGTAAATTGAAAACTTACACATGCAGCTTTAAGTAACAAGTTAGCTAAATTCTAAACCTATCTAAGATTCTAGAATTAAGCTCAGCACATCATAAGTTACTACAACAAACAACACAATTAACACAATTACTACCACTAAAACAAACTAACAACACACAGTAAATACATCACAGTAAGTGTACTAAACAAAACACAACATAACAAAAATTAGCAGTCTCAACAATCTCAACTGAAAATAACAAGTACAGAATACCTGTACAATCCACATTTCATAACAATACATAAATAGAAAACAACATAAACCAAAAGATAGAAATAGAACTAAAAATCCACTAAGCATTATCTTCCTCGTCACTATCATCACTACGCCAAGCAGCTATAGGGCATATGATGGATATCTAGGGTGCTGAGGAAATACTACATCTCTGTTACTGATACACCTAAAATATATAATATTTTTATACACATTTTTATACCTATTTTTTTGAGATACTGCGCTTTAATGAAAAATATTTGTGTGTTTTCTTGCAGGTATAATCAAATGGATGAAAATGCTAAAAGGAGTGAAAATGGTCAAATTTGGAGCAAAAATGAAGAAATGAGCACAAATAAACTGGAGCGCCAAAGTGCCCAGAATTGGCGCCTAATCGACAGACGATTCCTGCCTAAGCGCCAAGTACCTTGCACTTAAGCGCCAAAGTTAGTTACTTGAAGAAATATTTAATTAGAGTGGAATTTTGAAGAGGTGTTTGAAGCAACCTTTGATAAAAATGTGGGAAATAACCCATGGACATGAAATTCATTGAATGGAGACATCTTTTTGAAGAGACAACAAGACACCCCTTAGAATTTTATAAGAAAAGACTTAGATCATCAAAGAAAAAGAGCCATCAACTACCCACCAAAGTTTACATCCGCCAGCGCTGCCCATTATCGTCACCGCCGTCGGCCACCTTTTCTTTATTTTATTTTATTTTGCGTGTTAGTTTGTATTGTGAGAGAAGGAAGAGAATTCAAAGGAAATTCAAGACATTTGGTGGAGAGAATTTGAGATAATTGTTTATCATTGTGATTACACTTGGTTTTTAATTTAGATTTCTTGTTTGTGTTGATGATTTCTACTCTTAAACTCATGTGTGGTTGTGTGTTTCTCCTTGGATTCTGAATAGTTTTCTTTATCTTTTTTCCATAAAATGATAAGTGATTAAATGTTTAAAGGAAGTTTTGTGAAGTATTAGTCAATGTTGAAAGAAGTTGAGATGAGTCAAGACCTTGCACTTCATTTACTTCTTGATTTGGCCAATTAAGATGTTAAAACCTATTGTGAGAACATGTAAGATCTGAGATGGTATTGTCTCAGTCAATAAATGGTTAGAATCACATATTGATTTCATGAATAAGAATGTAGTTCATGGGGTTGAGTGCAAATAAATAGGGAAATATATTTTCAAGGGTGTAGAATCAGAGGACTTTATAGTGACAGGCTAAAGCCTCCAGTTTGATTTATAGTTTTAGGTTTTGATATGAGATGTTAAGCCCTAGGTGGAGGGAGAAGAGGGAACTCTAGAGTCAGAGCTAGTATCTTTTCTGCCTAGCTGATCTTCAAAACAATTCAAACTATAGATTAACCATTTTTCTATATAGCATCTCTAGTATGTGTAAAGAATATTATTGCTCCTATTTAGCATAACACATTTAACATACTTCCACAACTGAATTTCTATGTTTATCACTGATTCATGATATGGAAAAATATATTTTATCTATATCGCCTTCATCTTGAAAGCATTTTAGTTAAGTTAATTAGTCGCTTACTTTATTTTCAATCATAAAAAATTACAAAAAGAACTGAACTTTCATTCCTATTGTAACATCGTAAGCTTAAATAAAAATATTTTGCTAAGTGGATTTTTTCCATCTAAACTTTCTAAAAACTTTAAATTCTTATAAAGCATATAGCAATCCTCCCTGTGGGTTTGATATTCGAGACTTAATCAGAAAGTTTTATATTACTTGATAACGATACATATCCCATATTGAAATATTATAACTACATTCTTATTTGCTACATTGTGAAAAATTTACCTAGCTTTTGCTTCAGGATCAAGTTTTTGGTGTTGTTGCAAATTATTAATATCTATTAAGGAAATTAATCGTATACATCACATTTTACATCTATCTTTATAGAAAATCGGGATCAGCTACCTCTATTGAGATGCTCCATAGCTGTGTTGTATTCCTCCTCATAATCACTTCATCTTCTCATGTATCCATCCATATGCTATGCAAAATGCTCTAAGTTTGCCACTTTTTCATTAGTATAAATAACATTATTCAATATTCTTTCCATATACATTGACTGAGTATCAGAACTAGAACTCTGAACTCGCGATGTAGAAACATGTGATGTAGAGGCTCATGAAGTAGAAGCGACAGAACTACTGGAGAATCCACCCTTCTAACCAAAAATAGAATGATGTGAATAAGTCTTCACATTCACACTGGTAATGGGCTTCAGTGGCTGTAAGATCTCCTCCCAGCTATCATATCTAATACCAACCTACCCACATAATGAAAAGATCAAGGATGCAAATCCTAAACACGTGGTAGTAGCAGCAATGGCAGAACTGGTAATAACTCCATAAATCAATCCTCCAATATCAATCGCCTTGGACTGCTGAATACAGTAGTTTAGAGTTGCTCTCTCTAGAGTCACTTCACTCAAATGATTTGTAGGTAGTAGACGAGCAGAAATGAAATAGTGTCATTCCTTTGCATTGACATCCAACTTTGAAGCCGAAAAGTTTACTCTTCTTTCATTTGTAATCTTCCATAATCCTCTCCTAGCAGTCAAAGATGAAATAATCTCTTCTAGCTCCTCCTCAGTAGGACTATAGTTTGCATAAAAACACAAAGTACTGGGAGGCAAATGGTAAAACTATTTAATTACCTCAGGAGAAAATGATACTATTTTCCCCCTCAATATGACTCCTTCATCAGCCTCCAAACGATTAGCATAGAACTCTCGTAAAACTATCCTAATCTCTCGAACTAACAAATTTACTCAAATCGAATGGAGCCTTCCCCTTAATTCTTTTCATTCTTGGTGTCATTTTATAAAAATTGTAGAAAATTCAAAATAACTTCCAAATTCAACTCCAAGTCACTAAACTCAACTCCTAAAAGCTTAAACTAACAAATTCATGCATTTTCCATCAATTTTTCCAAAATTTTCACCATGAATTGTGATTTTCGGGCAGCTCATGAATGTGCTCAAAATACATAGTGAAAATCAAAACGTTTTACATAGAAGTGAAGCTCTTACCTCAAGAAGATCAAATCAAACAACTTTTGGCTTGAATCCACCAAGAAATCCTCAAATTAGGTGATGCCCTAGTTCTTATTTTGCTAAAAACTGAGGAAGAAGGAGAATAGAGGAGAAAAAAGGGAGTTTTTTGGGACCAAAAATTTACTTAAAACTGTTCGCGAACCGATTTTTGTGAACCGGCATTTAAGCACGAATGGTTGGGCGCTTAGGCATCAGTCTATCGATTTAAGCTGCACTTAAGCACGAGATTTAGCACGTAGGTGCCATTGCAAAAATTTTATTTTATTTTTATTTAAGTGAAATACACTCTTAGCCTAAGTCAACCAACCCTCTATGGTCTCAAAACATTCTATATATTACTTCTTCTCTCTTATCTCTCTTATAACTCAAGGATCACCAATCTATGATAATTTGATTCAACACTAAATAACACAAAATTTCACATAAAAAAACACTTATATTAATTCACAAATGATTACAAACACTTTTAAATACATAAATTCTCAATCTAAATAGCCTTGGATGAGAAAATTCCTAACACAAACACAAAACAAATTTAACATATAAAAACACATTAAAACACACTTAACATAAACCAAAGATGAAACACATAAATACAAAACAAAGACTAAACACATAAACACAAAACAAATAACTTAATTCCACTCTCCATTTGGTGGAGCAAATCCTGACCTATCATTAGTCTCTCCTTCAGCATTTGGAATGTATATCTGAAAGAACGGACGATGATTAATAACTCTGGTTGAATCCTCTTCAATCGATTTGTTCTTCAGATACATTATCTTATTTGCTTCTTCTATAAAATTGGTATGGCTAAACTGCATCTTAAGTTGCCATCTCAACTGATCCAGATGTGAGTCAACTTCCATCACTTTTGCTTCAATAGAAGTTGTGATAGCCTCAATCCTTGTGATTTTCTCTATTATTTCTTTGACACTAACGGCTAGAAAACCATTATACATCTCTTGCACACTCTGAATAATAAACTTCTTTCTCATTACTTCTTCCTTCTCCTTCAAATCATTCTCCCAAGATGACATCTTTAAAAATTCTCTCTTTTTCTCTTAAATTTAGGGTTAAATGAAGGTGTGGTGAGATTCTTACAGATACCCCCTCTATTTGTAGCCTCTAAACCCTTCCTAAAACTCTCAGGCACGTCTTAGAACTACTTACACACGTTCAATCCACCAATTCATGGTTTAAACTTTTAGAAACCAAAATTCGCACATGTTTTTTTAACTGTAGCACTTAAGTGTCAGATTTTGGCGCTTAAGCGCCGGTGCTCAATTTAGCACAGGTCAACTTAACGTCCAAATACACGCTCTAACATGTTTAAGTCATATTTTCAGGTCTTGAAATAATCTCTAACTCATTATATGGTCAAAATACTACCAAAATTTTATAAATCACACAGAACAGTAATAACAATAAAAATAAACACATAGATAAGTATGGGGTGCCTCCCACAGAGTGCTTGGTTTTACGTCGTCAGCTCGAAGTAACTAGTGCTTATTCTGGTTGACCCAACATTAGAAAATTATTTAATTTAAGTTGGTCACCTAAATAGTAGGATTTCAGCCTGTGACCATTCACTTTGAATATTTTTGTCAGTTTTAGGATCTTTGATATCCATAGCTCCGTAAGGATAAACTTTCATCACAATAAATGGGCCCATCCACCTGGACTTAACTTTGCCTGAAAATAATCTTAAACTTGCATTATAAAGCAAAACTTGATGCCATGCTTAAAATTTTTAGTCAGAATCCTCTGATCATGCCACATCTTCATCTTTTTTTTGTAAATCTTAGCACTTTCATAAGATTCATTCCTTATCTTTTCAAGCTCATTTAATTGCAATAACCTCTTCTCAATAGAGTCTTTCAAATTTTAATTAAATTCCTTAATAGCCCAATATGCTTTATGCTCAAGTTTAACTGGTAAGTGACCGCTTTCCCAAATATTAGCATGTATGGGGACATTCCTATAGGAGTTCTGTATGCAGTCTTATAAGCTCACAAAACATTGTCAAGTTTAGCTGACCAATCCATTTTAGTTGGATTCACAGATTTTTTGAATATTCTTTTAATATCACGATTGGATAATTCAGTCAAACCACTCGTCTGAGGATAATAAACAGTAGCAATTCTATAATTAATATTATATTTCTTTAATAATTTCTCCATTATTGCATTTTTGAAATGACTTCCCCCATCAGTTATGATCACTCTCGGCATCCCAAATCTACAACTTAAAAAATTTGCAACACTTTGAGCATCACATTGAGGTAAAGCAACAGCTTCTATCTATTTGGATACATAGTCTACTGCTAATAATATATATAAATTCTCGAAAGATGGTATAAATGATCCCATGAAATCTAATCACCAAACATTAAATATATCAACTTCTAACACATATTTGAGGAGCATCTCATTCCTTCTATAAATATTGCCTACTTTTTGATCTTAACACAAGTTTTGATATAAGCATTAACATCTCTAAAAATTGTAGGCCAATAAAATCCAGATTGTAAAATTTTGTATGATATAAGCATTAACATCTCTAAAGATTGTAGGCCAATAAAATCCAGATTGTAAAATTTTGTTTATTTTTTTATTAACACCAAAATTTCCCCCAAAATTAGAATTATGACATTTCTAAATAATTTCATAAGTTTCTTTTAAAGGCACACATCTTCAAATAATAAGATCCTTTCCTTGGTTATATAAAAATGGGTTCTCCCAAAAGTAAGTCTTAGCTTCATATACAAATTTCCTCTTTTGTTGGTATATCATTCCATAAGGTATAATATCACTAATAATGAAGTTCACAATGTCGGCATACCATGGACCACACAACTCATTAATATTGAATAATTTTTCATCTAGAAAATGTACATTAATCTCTTTTTCATAATAGAGCGGGTTTTTCTAATTCAAGTCTGGACAGATAATCAGCAATTTGATTTTCAACACCCTTCCTATCTACTATTTCAAAGTCAAATTCTTGCAAAAGAAGAAGCCATCTTATTAATCTTGGTTTTGCATCCTTCTTTTTCAATAAATACTTAATCGTAGAATGATCTGTATGCACTATACATTTAGTTCCAATCAAGTATGATCTAAATTTATCAAAAGCATATACTACTACTAATAACTCTTTTTTAGTTATTATATAATTAATTTTAGTTTCATTAAGAGTTCTACTAGCATAGTAGATAACCTTGAAAATCTTATCATGCTTTTGTTCTAAAATAGCTCCAATAGCATAATCACTAGCATCACACATTAATTCAAATGGTTTTTCCCAATCTGGTGGAACAATAATTGGTGCAGTGACTAATTTTTCTTTTAATAAGTCAAAAGCTTTTAGGCACTATTTATCAAAATTAAAAATTACATCTTTTTCAAGTAAATGGCATAGAGGCTTTGCAATTTTTTAAAAGTCTTTAATATATCGTCTGTAGTATCCAGCATGTCCTAAAAAACTCCTAATTTCTTTTACAATTGTTGGGTAAGGTAATTTAATGATCTATACCATTTTCTAAAATTTGATGTCCCAAAACTATTCCTCAGTCTACCAGATATTGGCATTTTTTTCAATTAAAGACTAAATTTGTTTCTTCACAACGCTTAAGAACTTTTGATATATGTTCTAAACATAAGTCAAATGAAGTATCAAATACTGCAAAATCATCCCTAAAAGCTTCAATCCCTTTTTCAATTAAATCACAAAAAATAGTCATCATGCATCTTTGAATTGTAGCTGGTGCATTACATAAAATAAAGGGCATTCTTCCAAAAGCAAATATACCATAAGGATAGGTAAAAGTTGTTTTCTCTTGATCCTCAGGAGCTTATTGTATTTAGTGATAATCAGTATATCCATCTAGAAAATAAAAGTATTTATGCCCAGCTAATCTATCCAGCATTTGATCTAGAAAGGGTAGTGAAAAATAATCTTTCCTTGTGGTGAGATTTAATTTTTTATAATCAATTCATATTGGTTATCCTGTAACTTGTCTTGTTGGTAGTAACTCATTATGTTCATTCAAAGTCACAGTCGCTCCTCCTTTCTTAGGAAACCTGTAATTTGTCTAGTAGGTATTAACTCATTATGCTCATTCACAGTTACAATTACTCCTTTCTTAGGAACAAACTGATTGGACTAACCCATGCACTATCTGAAATAGGGTAGATAATTCCAGCATCTAACACCACTTTAAAATTTCTTTCTTAACAACTTCTTTCATAACAGGATTCAATCTCCTTTGAGGATCAGCCCTGGGTGTGCAGTTCTCTTTCATATGAATTATATGCATACAAATTCAAGGACTGATTCCTTTTATATCAGCAATTTTCCACTTATAACTCTTTAAATTTTTCGTCAAATTCTTTTCTTCTTCAGTAGTTAATTTTGAGGAAATTATAACAAGTAATGTAGAGGAATCACCTAAAAAGGCATACTTCAGATGTTCATGAAGTAACTTCAACTCAAGCTCAGGAGGTTTTTCAATTGATGGACAAAAAGATGTATACTTCTCTGTTGTGTCCAAAACTTCCAAACTTTCTCGAACATAATTTGAATCTTCCTTATATAAATCTTCATATTTATCCAACTCTTCTTCTTGCTCATGTTCCAACTCTTTCATCTCAGATTTCTCTTCGTAAGTTATTTTGAAATAAGATTCACTTAAAAATCTTATAACATACATTTGATGGCATTCATCACCTTTACCTTTTGCAGGATACTTTATTGATTTGAAAATATTAAATTTAACTATTTGATCAATGACGCACATAGTTAATTCTCATTTATGCACATCTATCATTGCTTTTCCTATGGGTAGGAAAGGCCTCCCCAAAATGATTGATATCTCTTTATCTTTCTCCATATCTAGCATAATGAAATCAACATAAAGATAAATTGATCCACTTTCACTAGGACATCTTCTATAACTCCTTTAGGATAAATTATTGATCTATCTGCTAGCTGCAGAGTTACGGTGGTAGGGGTTATTTCTCCTAATCTCAATCTTTTAAATATTAATAATGGCATAAGGTTGATGCTTGCTCTTAAATCACATAAAGTTTTCCAATAAAACTTGTCTCCTATTGCACATGGAATTATAAAGCTACTAGGATCTTTAAGTTTTCAAGAAACTTTTTTTGAATTATAGAATTGCACTGCTCACTAAGTGCAATAGTTTCATTATCTTTAAAGTTTTTTTTTTGTTAAGAATATCCTTCATAAACTTCACATAGCTTGGCATTTGTTCTGAGGATTCAGCAAATGGAATATTAATTGTAAGCTTCTTAAAAATTTCCAGAAATTTTGAAAATTATTTATTCAACCTTTGTTGTTGAAGCCTTTAAGGAAATGAAGATGGTGGTTTTTCTAAGTCAACTTTAAGTGGAGAAATAGGTCTCTCTAAACCTTTTAGAGCGTCCTCTTTTGGTTCTTCAATCTCATCTCTTTCTACTTCAGCCTCTTTTTGAACTCTACCTTCCAATTCTCTTCCACTTCTAAGTTGGATGGCTTTTACTTGCTCTTTATTGTGGTCTTTTGGATTTACTTCTATATTACTAGAAAGTGTTCCTTGGGATCTATTACTTAATGAATTTGTTATTTGTCCAAGTTGATTCTCAATATTTCTAATTGTAGCTACTTGACTTTTTAACTGAATTACCATTTGTAACACAACTTCTTCTATAGACAACTTCTTCTCCTTAAATTGTGGATTACTGTTAAAACCAGAATGATAAGTAGGTCTATAAATAATTTTCCCTTGATTGTTCCAGTTTCCCAATGGGTTTACTTGATTGTTCCCCCATTGATGATTATTACCACCCATAACATTATTCCAATTGAAGTTGGGATGATTCTTCCAACCTAGGTTATAATAATTTGAACCTGGTTGATATATTCAAGATAAATATGTATTTACAAGATACCGTCTCAATTCATCCTTTGGAACCATATCACATCCCGAATCTGGTTCCAATGGATGAACCAGATATGGATAGTTCCAATAAGATTTCATTCTTGAACAAAAATCCATTTTTTTTATTTCTTTCATCTATTCCATGACCGGAACAATGGGGGATATGCGTTAAGCCACAATTTTTTTGAATCAGAAGAGAGATTCCTATAAATGGTGGCTCTATTCACTCTATCAATAACCTTTAAGTGAAGAAATTGGTCTCTCTAAACCTTTTGGAGCGTACTCTTTTGGTTCTTCAATCTCTTCTCTCTCTACTTCAGCCTCTTTTTGAACTCTACCATCCAATTCTCTTCCACTTCTAAGTTGAACTGCTTTTACTTACTCTTTATTTTGGTCTTTTGGATTTACTTATGTACTACTAGGAAGTGTTCCTTGGGATCTATTACTTAATGAATTTGTTATTTTTTCAAGTTGATTCTCAATATTTCTAATTGTAGCTCCTTGACTTTGTAACTGATTTACCATTTGTAACACAACTTCTTTTATTGACAACTTCTTCTCCTTGAATTGTAGATTATTGTTAAAACCTGAAGGATAAATAGGTCTATAATTACTGTTCCCTTGATTGTTCTATTTTTCTAATGGGTTTACTTGATTGTTCCCCCATTGCTGATTATTACCACCCATAACATTATTTCAATTGAAGTTGGGATGGTTCTTCCAACCTGGGTTATAATAATTTGAATATGGGTTATTCTACTTCTTATTTATGGCATTTAAAGTCTCTAATGATACTTGAGAATCTAACATTTGGCCTAATGAATTCTCTTCAATCATAGGAATTGGTTGAGAAAAATTCATTCTAAATTGGTCTAACTTTCTTGAAATTGCAGCGACTTGATTTGCTAACATGGCAAAACCATCAATTTCATGAACATTGGCTACTTTCTTAAGATTTACCCTTTCAGAAGGCTATTGAAAATTATTGGTAGCCATCTCTTCTATTAAAGCATAAGCATCATGAAATGATTTTGACATCAATGAACCACCAGCAGCGGCATCGATAATAGATCTAAGAGATCCAGCGAATCCATTGTAAAAGTTTTGAATTATTAACCAATCTAGAATAGGATGGTATGGACACTTTCTTAAGAGTTCCTTAAATTGCTCCCATGCTTCATAAATAAATTCCCCTTCAAACTGACTTAAAGATGTAATATCATTTCTAAGCTTTGCAGTCTTTGATGGTGGAAAATATTTAACAAGAAATTTATGTGCTAAATCACTCCAAGTTCTGATAGATCCAGGTGATAATGAATGTAACCATATCTTAACCTTATCCCTCAGTGAGAAAGGAAATAAACTAAGTTTTATAGCATTATCTGATACACCATCATATTTAAATGTAGCACACAATTCTAGAAAATTGGCAAGATGTATTTGGATCTTTAGTTGGTGCTCCCCAAACTGATTATTTCATATCATTTGGATAATATCAGGTTTAAGCTCAAATGAATTAGCCATTATAGCAGGTTTTTGAATACTACAATGAAGTTCATCCACCGTAGGGTTTGCATAATCTCTTAAAGGTCTAAACTCTTCAACATTTTGATTATTTTGATTTGTCATTTCTTGTAATTTTTCAATAATTTTTAATTTTTTAATTTTTCTAATAGTTCTTTCTAATTCAGAATAGTAAGGTACAAGTCCTGCAGAACCTGAACTATGCATACATTACTATAAAACACCTAAAATAAAATAAAGCAAAAAATAAAAACACACAAAGAAGAACTTTATATAAAAACAACACTACAACATTCCTGAAATAAATCTTAAAGTTTAAATAAGACTTACTAAAAATTTTGCTATCCAAAAACTTCTTTTTGAAAATTTTTGCAAATTACTAAAAATTATTCTCGATCCCCGACAACGGAATAAAAAACTTGATCCCGATTTTCTATATAGATAGATGTAAAATCTGATGTATGCAATTAATTTCCTTAATAGATATTCTTAATTTGCAACAGCACCAAAAACTTGATCCCGAAGCAAAAGCTAGGTAAATTTTTCATAATGAAGCAAATAAGAATGTAGCTATATTATTTTAATATGGGATACTACGCAAGTATACGTATCATTATCAAGTAATATAGAACTTACTGATTAAGTCCCGAATATCAAACCCACATGGAGGATTGCTACATGTTTTATAAGAATTTAAAGTTTTAGAAAATTTAGATGGCAAAAATCCACTTAGTAAAATGTTTTTATTTAAGCTTAAGATGCTATAATAGGAATGAAAGTTCAATTCTTTTTTGTAATTTTTGCTGACTGAAAATAAAGTGAGCAACTAATTAACTTAACTAAAATACTTGTCAGATGAAGGCAATGTAGGTAAAATATCTTTTTCCTTATCATGAATCAGTGATAAACATAAAAATTCAATTGTGGAAGTATGTTAAATGTGTTGTGTCAAATAAGAGCAATAATATTCTTTACTCTTAATAGAGATGTTATAAAGAACATTGGCTAATCTATAGTTTGAATAGTCTTGAAGACCAGCTAGGCAGGAAAGATACTATCTCTCACTCTAGAGTTCCCTCTTCTCCCTCCACCTAGGGGCTAACATCTCATATCAAAATCTAAAACTATAAATTAAATTGGGGGCTTTAGCCTGTCACTCTAAAGTCCACTAATTCTACACCCTTGAAAATATATTTCTCTATTTATTTACACTCAACCCCATGAACTACATTCTCAATCATGACATTAATACGTGATTCCAACCATTTGTTGACTGAGACATTAGCATCTCAGATCTTACATGTTTTCACAACAGGTTTTAACATCTTAATTGGTCAAATCAAGAAGTAAATGAAGTGCAAGGTCTTGAATCATCACAACTTCTTCCAACATTAAAGACTAATATTTCACACAATTTCCTTTAAACATTTAATAACTTACAATTTTAAGGGAAAAAATAAAGAAAACTACTCATAATCCATGTAGAAAACACAATCACACATGAGTTTAAAAGTAGAAATCATGCCCACAAACAAGAAATTTAAATTAAAACCCAAGTGTAGTCACAAAGATAAACACTTATCTCAAATTCTCTCCATCAAATGTCTTGAAGTTCCTTTGAATTATCTTCCTTCTCTCACAATACAAACTAACACTCAAAATAAAATAAAATAAAGTAAAAGTGGCTGGCAGCGGCAGCAACGATGGGCAGCGGTGATGACGGGTAAACTTTGGTGGGTAGTTGTTGGCCCTTTCTCTTGGATGATCTAAGTTTTTTTTTATAAAAATAAAAGGGGTGCCTTGTTGTCTCTTCAAAAAGGTGTCTCCAATAAATGAATTTTCTAGAAGTTGCCTCCTCAAATGCCAATTGAATGAATTTTCATGTCCATGGGTTGTTTCCCATGTTTTTATCAAGGGTTGCTTCAAACACCTCTTCAAAATTCTGCTCAATTTAAATATTTCCTCAAGTAACTAACTTTGGTGCTTAAGTGTGAGGTACTTGGCGCTTAGGCGCCCCAGTTCCTTTTTGTACATTTCTTCATTTTTGCTCCAAATTTGACCATTTTTCACTCCTTTTAGCATTTTCTTCCATTTGATTGTACCTGCGAGAAAAACACACAAATAACATTTATTAAAGCTCAATATCCAAAAAAAAAGAATAAAAATATGTATAAAAATACTATATATTTTAGATGTATCACCCCACTCTCAGGATAATTGAAATATCAGGTTCACTAAGAATATGGTGTATTAATCCATTGAAACTAAAATTAAAACTTGTGATGATCAACTGAAAAATATAATAGGTTCAAATGAACTTGAATCACTTCAAAAGGATTTAAAAGTTCTTAGGGATTGTTCCTCAAATGTTTTATGACCTTTTGGATGTTTCGAAGGATAATTGAACTTATTATAATTTGTTCTTGAAAATCATCCATTAAAACCTTTAAGGACTCACCAAGTTATGACTTAGGGTTTGGTAGCTACACCTTCATCTACCCTTGTGATTTACTTAAACTCCTTGCAAAGCTATATATATCTGTTGCAAGTTCTAACATTTCAGCCGGAGTAGCGAGAAGATGACAGAAACACTTTTACAATTTTATGTATTTTATGTCATTTCCTTTATTGCAATTTACTTCTACTTCTTCATACCATGCATGCTTGGATGATAAAATGAAAACTTTTCAAAATTAATCAACAATTTTTAAAATTAAATTAAACTCTTTTAAAGGTAACCATTAATCCTTTAAAGTATAACTTCATATTCCTTTTGAATTTACGGGAGTCCCTTGGATGAGGTAACCCATGGTTGCTAACGAGATCTCCTCAGTTTAAATGAGTTTAACAACTCGTATAAGCTAAGTAAATTCAAAAGAAATA
>JXCR01142788.1:41945-53425 GCA_002079205.1 Phalaenopsis hybrid cultivar | reverse complement strand
AATTTTGGAGATTTTGGGTCAAAGAGGGGTCCCAAGGGCAGTTAGGTAACTTTGGGATGTCTGGGGCAAAAGACCCAAGATGAACATTTCAAGTAGATTTGGATAGATATCCATTTTAAATGAACCATGGATCAATGAAATCCCCATTTTGGGTTGTTATGTAGCCAGGGTATTGTGAGGGTATGGTATTGTATATCTTAGCTCCAAACCAACATCCAGGGTCAATCCTAAGGCCAAGTAACCCTATAGGAACTCTCCTTGAGTTCCCTCATAATGATCTTACCTACTAAATGCTAGAGATTAGGACCAATATGTGGAACTTCAACTTGAGTAAAGAGAAGAGTTTTGAGTTTCTAATGATGACGGTACCTTTTCTAGTTTTCTAAGACTAGTCAATAGGAAAGTCCTATGACTAGACCTAGGCTACTAAAGAAGTTTCTAGACCTCAACCAAAAGTGAAGTCAACATGCCTAATTGTAAAATCCACTATAAGTTGATGATTATAGATGCCCCTTGTCTCACAGGCCGGAAAGGATTACTAGCTTTCAAAGTTACAACATCGACTAATGACGTCTAGTCGGCGGTGGTCGACAGAGGTCAGTGGTGATTGACGGCAATCGATGACAATCTATAACGGTCAGCGGTGGTCGACGGAGGTCATCGGTGGTTGAAGACAGTTGATGACGGTCGGTGGTGGTGGACGGAGGTCAGCGGTGATCGGAGGCGATCAACGGTGACCAGCGGTGGTCGACGGAGGTCTGCGGTGGTGGTCGACGAAGGTCGACGATGGCAGGGATGATGTTGGACTTAAAATCTTTCTCAAAGCCTCAAGTTCTCTCTCAAGCCTCTCCCCCCATTTCATGTGAGGGGTGAGACTCTATTTATATTGTTTTGAGTGTAATTAATGCATGAATATGAATCATTTTGATCAGACGGTATGGAGAGCTTCCCTCAATCAGATAACGTTTGATGGACATTTGAGTGTCTTAATGATGTCAAAATTGAGCAATATTGGGCTTGTTTGATTCGTCTTGTTGAGACGCTCGATTAGAATATAAACTCACTAGATTCGACATCTANCTCAATCAGATAACGTTTGATGGACATTTGAGTGTCTTAATGATGTCAAAATTGAGCAATATTGGGCTTGTTGGATTCGTCTTGTTGAGACGCTCGATTAGAATACAAACTCACTAGATTCGACATCTGTTTTACCTTTCAAATGCCTCCAAAAATATCCTAATAGTGGTTTAATAATTTGGTCCGGGCTTGATTGGACTTGGATTGGACTGACTTTCATTGCATTAGGTATGTCTCATTGAGTTGATTAGTTTGACTATAAGTTTGCTGAAATCGGAGCGTCGGATAACTTTTAATCGAAGTTTGAATGATTCTTGTTCAAACAATTGCACCGAGATTCGTGTTGGCTGATGAAAATTTGTTGGTAGTGTATCAATTGCCTCCTATTTTTGGACGAGTCCATTTTTTAATTTTTTTTCTTTTCATCCGAAAATATTAAGATCCATAGACTTTTTATTTTTTGTAAGACATAAAAAGTTTATATATATATACTTTATTGCTATCAGTATGTAAATAAGAAAAATATTTATCCATAATATATTGGTAAGTTGAGCTTAGCTCAGTTGGTTAGTGTATTTTGTCATTTGCAAGTGGTGAGGGTTCAAATCCCGCCTTAAACAAAGAAATTTTTTTTTTTTACCAAGGTCACAACTTGGCAGGAGGTCTGAGATATGCCTTAANTGGTTAGTGTATTTTGTCATTTGCAAGTGGTGAGGGTTCAAATCCCGCCTTAAACAAAGAAATTTTTTTTTTACCAAGGTCACAACTTGGCAGGAGGTCTGAGATATGCCTTATNCTATCCTTCGGGCAAGCTTTGTTGTGGTCTGTATAGTCGACACACATTCTCCATGAATCATTAGTTTTTTTTTATCATGACGATATTGGCTAGCCATGCAGGATGATGTACTTCCCGTATGAAATTTGCTTCAAGAAGCTTATTGACTTCTTGTTCAATAGTTTGNCTATCCTTCGGGCAAGCTTTGTTGTGGTCTGTATAGTCGACACACATTCTCCATGAATCATTAGTTTTTTTTATCATGACGATATTGGCTAGCCATGCAGGATGATGTGCTTCTCGTATGAAATTTGCTTCAAGAAGCTTATTGACTTCTTGTTCAATAGTTTATAAACGGTCTAGGGCAAAATTGTGCTTCTTCTGGACGACCAGTTTAAAGGTTTGATCTATCTTTAAAGAGTGCATGATTATTTCAGGGTTAACCCCAGACATGTCGGCCGAGGTCCATGCAAAAATATCTTGGTTTCTTTGGAGGAGATCTACATATTCTGACATTTGTTCATCAGAGAGTAAGGAACCAAGCTAAACTATTCTCGATGGGTGTTCATTAGAGAGCGGAACATGAACCAAATCTTCTACGGGGGAAGCTCTTTGAGATATATCCTCATTTTGGAGATCAAAGTTTTCAATGCTAAGTGTCACCGATGAGCGTGGCTGAGCTTGCTTGAGGTAGCATGATTGTGCTATTTGTTGATCTCCTCGTAAGACACTGATCCTTGCCGAGGTTGGAAATTTGAGTTTCAAGTGTGTTACAGAGTCTCCCGAAGATGACATTATATATCAATTTTGATTTGACAACGATGAACTAGATTGAGTGGGTTATTTGTCGAGAAAAATCTTCCGAGACAACAAGGAGATTTATTGTTCCCTCGACCCTCACTAGTCGATTATCAAAATTATATAATGGTTTGAATGCAGGTTGAAGTTTTTCCCGCACCAATCTCAAACTGAGGAAAGTTGAATAGAATAAGACGTCGATAGAGCTCCCATTGTCGATCAGAATCCTCTTTACGTTATAACATGGCTCGCCAATTCTTGCGCTAGTGACGAGAAAATCTTGGTGGGGGACTCGAACTCCTTCCAAATCAGAATCATCAAAAGTTATAGGCTTGAGGTGCAATTTCTTCTGCATTGGTTCACCAGGTACAGTGAANCCAAATCAGAATCATCAAAAGTTATAGGCTTGAGGTGCAATTTCTTCTGCATTGGTTCACCAGGTACAGTGACAAGGACTTGATAATTCAACAATGAGTCTCCTACAATTGTTTGAATTTCGCCCACGACTTGGTGACTCCCATGTTGTTTCGTTTGAGAGAATCTTGGTGGGGGACTCAAACTCCTTCCAAATCGGAATCATCAAAAGTTATAGGCTCAATGTGCAATTTCTTCTGCATTGGTTCACCAGGTACAGTGACAAGGACTTGATCATTCAACAATAGACCTCCTGTAATTTTTTGAATTTCGCCCACGACTAGGTGACTCCCATGTTGTTACCTTTGTGTTTGTTGCCCCCCAGTATGAGCATTATCGCTATCAGCTAATTTGTTTTGTATAAATTGACCAAGATATCCTTGTTGGATCAAGATTCATGGATGATATGGTGAGCATAGAAGCGGTCCTTTTTTCTAGCGGGAATTCTTCCGGGATAAGGCGTCTTAGTTCGTTATGAATGACATTATCTGGAATGTAAGGAAGATGTGACGATGTCAAGTGAGCTGCAAGAAATGGATGAGTGAAACTTGCAGTATCTAGGAGGTCAACATCATGACCTGACAGAGGAATTGTTCCTTCTTGAGGAGGCGGGACGGTACGAGTTCCTCCAAGCGGTATGTTTCTCGTACGTTGTGGATCTAATGGTGNCCAGTATGAGCATTATCGCTATCAGCTAATTTGTTTTGTATAAATTGACCAAGATATCCTTGTTGGATCAAGCTTTCAATTTCTTCCTTAAGGACTTACATGCCTCAGTGGTATGACCACAACTTCGATGAAAAAGATAGTATTGTTCTTGATTTTTTGAGTTAGGTTATAAGGGGTAAGACCACTTAATAACTTGCTCATCTTTGATCGTTGTCAAGATGTTAGCACATGACGTGTTGAGTGGTGTATATTCTTTTTTGGGTCGATATTCAGTTCGTTGGCCTGCAGGTTGAGGATGGAGGTTGTGATTCCTCTGTTGTTCAGACTTTCTTCATTATGAAGATTAATTATTATCTCCAGCGTTATTCTTGCGCTTTCCTCAAATTTCTCAAACTGCTTTTTATGTGCATTGATGGCCTCATCCATAGTGATTTGGGCCTCAAAATGGTAGACAAGGTCGACATAAAAATGAATTGTCTCCCGCATCAGTGATGAGTAAAAAGGTCCCGGGCAGAGCCCTCAAGGAAGACTCCCTTTAGTAACTCTGGATCCACCCCATAAATCTGACGGGCTTTAGCAGAAAACCTGCGGAAGTAGTCCTTGAACGACTCTCCTTCACTTTGATGAATTCCCGAGAGATGAGATGAATCCTTGATGATCCTTCAATTTGCGATGAACTGCTTCGCGAATAGTTTGACAAGCTCGTTAAAGGTGTTTACAGTGCCCCCTGGTAGAGAGTAGAACCAAGTTCAAGCTTGTCTTGTAAGAGTAGACGGGAACACTTGACACAAAAGTGCATCAGAGGCACGTTGAATGTGCATGATGGTTTGATAATGATCAATATGCTCATAAGGGTTGGTTATCCCTTCATATATGTCGATGTTCGGAAGCTTGAAGCCTGTTGGGATGGGGTATTGCAGGACTGCATCCGCTAAGGGAGAAGATTCATGGATGATATGGTGAGCATAGAAGCGGTCCTTTTTTCTAGCGGGAATTCTTCCGGGATAAGGCGTCTTAGTTCGTTATGAATGACATTATCTGGAATGTAAGGAAGATGTGACGATGTCAAGTGAGCTGCAAGAAATGGATGAGTGAAACTTGCAGTATCTAGGAGGTCAGCATCATGACCTGACAGAGGAATTGTTCCTTCTTGAGGAGGCGGGACAGTACGAGTTCCTCCAAGCGGTATATTTCTCGTACGTTGTGGATCTAATGGTATAGGCAACGACTGTTGAGCCCCGCATAAAAGCTGTAGGATCTGTAGCTGCGACGCCTCCATTCTACGCATTATATCTACAATGGAAGGACCCAAAACACCTTCATTAGTGGGATAGCGTCTACCAGGGCGGGAAGATGAAGAAGCATGCTGCCCTTGGTTTTGTGACTGCTCCCTGGAACAATGAGTGTTGGAGCGGGATGCTCCATTGTCACGAACATTGTGTCTGGTGGTCATGTAGTAGACTGCGTAAGTACTTTAGTTGTGGGGTTAAAACTTTTCCACTGACGGTGCCAAACTGATGCGTGCTAGAAAATTTGCGGTGGTAGAGTAATGGATTATCATTTTAGTGTTTCACGAGGATTCAACACACATCCAGATGAAAATGAATTAAGTTGTGATGACACCATAAGTTTTTAAGTGGAAAACCCGTAAAGGAGAAAAACCACGGGGTATGGCCTAGTTTTAAAAATCCACTATAAGTTGATGATTACAGATGTCCCTTTTCCCACAGGCGGGAAAGGGTTATTAGCTTTCCAAGTTACAACGTTGGCTGACGACGTCTAGTCAGCGGTGGTTGACGGAGGTCGGCGGTGATTTACGGTAATCGATGACAATCGATAACGGTCAGCGGTGGTCGACGGAGGTCACCGGTGGCTGACGACAGTCGATGACGGTCGGTGGTGGTCGACGAAGGTCAGCAGTGATCGGCGGCGATCAACGGTGGTCGACGGAGGTCTGCGGTGGTGGTCGATGATCGGTGGTGGTCGACGAAGGTTGACGATGGCAGGGATGATGTTGGACTTGAGCTCATTCTCAAAGCCTCAAGTTCTCTTTTAAGCCTCTCGCCCCTTTCATGTGAATGGCGAGACTCTATTTATAGCGTTTTGAGTGCAATTAATTCATGAATATGAATCATTTTGATCGGACGGTACAAAGAGCTTCCCTCGATCAGATAACGTTTGATGGACATTGGAGTGTCTTAACAATGTCGGAATTGAGCAATCTTAGGCTCGTTGGATTCGTCTTGTCAAAACGCTCGATTCGACTATGAACTCGCTAGATCATCTGTTTGATCTTTCAAATATCTCCGAAAATCCTCCAATAGTGGTTTAATAACTTAATCTGAGCTTGATTTGACTCGAATTGGACTTACTTTCATATCATTAGGTCCGTCTCATCGAGCCGATCAGTTTGACTATAAGTTTGCTAAAATTAGAGCTCCGGATGACTCTTAATCGAAATTTGAATGATTTTTGTTCAAAAAATTACATCGAGATTCATGCTGGCTCATGAAAATTTGTGAGTGACATATCAGATTTGTTTAAAATATTGAGTTTCCAAATTCTTTTTTAACATGATGTAATAGAATTCAAAACTTGAAATACTGTATTAATATATATTAATTCCATATTTCATTTTAAATCATGTATAATTAAGTAGCTTCTTTGTATCCAATTCGGAAAGTTATTTGAATTATATTACTATAATTAATTCTTTCTACACTAATTTTGTAAGAGAACGGTGGATGAAAAATTTAAAGCTAAATTTGCTAAATTTTACTCTTCATCAAGTGCGACAAAAGTTCAAAAGAGAGTAGGCGCGTCTTCAAGTTTGTGAAACACACGCGAGTTTCTCTAACAACATCAAAATGTTTGTGCGATGTTCAACAAGTTGTGAGAATGGTTTGAAGTTTTTGCTTTAAATCATTATTTTTTATAATAATTTTATTAAATGTTAATGAAATTTGAAAATTGTTTTAATTTTTTTTAAAAGATTTTGTATTTTAAATTTATAATTGTGGTTTGTAAGAGTTTCTCTACCTACACTCAATGAAGGAGATATATTGATTTTATAGTGGGATCCTAGTCCGTGGGTTTGGATAGACGTGCACTAGAGCGGTTTTGGGGTTTGGCCGAATCACGTAAAAATACTCTTGAGTAATTTATTTTCTGTGCATTTTTAAATTTATAAACTTTTATGAAACTATAACTCTTATTTTTTTAATTAAAAATTAATAATAATATTTTTAGTACACCAATTCAACCCCCCCCCCTCATGGCGTGTCGTAACCTTCAAAGATTATGATTGGTTGTGATTTTAGTCACTAAGCTAAAGGTTTGGTTGTAGTTCAAATCATATTATTGTTTAAATCCTTGTGCCACTAGTCATACCTTATATCTGTTTACTGTACTATTGGGAGAATTTTTTTGTTGCTATTATGTGTTGATGTGTCCACCAAATATCTTAAAAGATTTTTATATAAATGATTAGATGCATCATTTGAAGAATAATGTACTACCTTGAGAGGTTCAAATATTCCCTTAAAATGTATATAATCATTATATATATGAAAACGTTTAAGATTTATGAGTCTACATTAACCAATGATTTTTCCCTTATCTTACGGGTGTTAGATAAGATTTATTTTATTATGGGGTTTGATATTNTATTATTGTTTAAATCCTTGTGCCACTAGTCATACCTTATATCTGTTTACTGTACTATTGGGAGAATTTTTTGGTTGCTATTATGTGTTGATGTGTCCACCATATACCTTAAAAGTTTTTTATATAAATGATTAGATGCATCATTTGAAGAATAATGTACTACCTTGAGAGGTTCAAATATTCCCTTAAAATGTATATAATCATTATATTGATGAAAACGTTTAAGATTTATGGGTCTACATTAACCAATGATTTTTCCCTTATCTTACGGGTGTTAGATAGGATTTATTTTATTATGGGGTTTGATATCCTTATAAAGGCAAACCCTTATTTTTAATTACATGCCAAAAGTTGTGGACTCCCGAGAAAACTCTCAATTAAAGTATTGACTTATACTATGCCTAGTTTCAAGGTTGATTTTTTCAAATAAAAAAAAAAAGATTCGAGATTTGAAGCTATTTTCAATTGATAGAATTTTAGGGTTTAAGAAAATCCTCTTGGGACTAAAAAATTGAGACATATAGTCTAATGATGATTTAGCAAGTAAAGGGCTCAGGAAAGGGATTAACAAACTCAGAAGAGATGGGGTATGTTGAAGATTGGAAATTTAAAATTACTGAAAGAGTGAGTGTTAACCTCATTTTTTGTCTACTTTATTTTCTTGGCTTAGTTTAATTGTAAACGTGTAAAAATGCAAAGTGTCAAACATAGTAAGTCATATGATTCATAACAGTGAGAATTATATACTTATGTGAACATACATTGTGTCTCATACGAGTTCAACGGCTGAGAAGCATAACTCATATTCAACACGATGTGAAATACCCAACGACAATCTGAGCGGTGTCGTGACGAATGAAGCATGTGGGTATATATGTGAGCCTTCTCGCAAAATGTGCAAGTGTCTATTCTCCGTGCATACCGCGGAGTATGTAGAGAAGACACTCACAAGCGTGGGTGCTCAAGGTCACCCCATAGAGTGGGGGTGGTCAAAGAGACACTCCAAACAAGAATGCTTTAGAAGACATCCAAGACATGTCACGTGCAAAGCATATAATGTATCTATATTTACATGCAATGAAATAAATCATAGACATCAAGTCAAAAAAAAATTTCATACACATGCAAAGAAAACATGCAACATACAAGAAAGAATACAAACATGCAAGTGATCGATCAATCGTGTCATAGCGATCGGTCAAACCGAAAAGGTGAGTTGATGAATTAGGACAATCGATCAAACCCTAAAGAGTGGTCGAGATGGGGGTCATGAGGACCGATCACACTTGAAAAATAGGGCGATTGGACCGGGATGGCCGATCGGGCCTAAAGCCAGTGATCGACATGGGACGATCGATCAACCTAAAAGATTGTGGGATCGAGTCAGGGTGGTCAATTAAGCCTGAAAAAAAGTCAATTTGGCTAGGATGGTCTGTCGGACCTAAAGCAAGCGATCGATGCGGGGTGGTCGATTGACCCTAAAAGATTAGTCGATCGAGTCGGGGTGGCCTATCGAGCTCGGAAAATAGGTCTATTGGGTTGGGACTGCTGACCGGACCTGAAGCAATTTCTCGATGTGGAGTGGTCAATCAATCCCAAAGGATTAGGCGGTCGGGCAGGGGTGGTCGATCGAATCCGAAAAAGAGGTCGATTAGACCAAGACGATCGATCAGACTTAAAGCTGGTGATCGACATAGGGTTGTCGATCTAACATAGAAGATTGGGCGATCAAAGCAAGGCAGCAGACCCTGCCTGAAAAAATAGGTTGATTGGGCAACAACCTCTCAGCTTTATAGTTATCGGGCGAACGGGTCGGAGCAGCCGATCGAGCTTAAAAAATTGTCGATTTGACCGGGATGGCTGATCAGACCCAAAGTGATTGGGCAATCACGCCGAGGTGGCCAATCGATCGCAAAAAATAGGTTGGTCGGGCTGGATGGCCGATCAAACCCAAAGTGATCGGTCGATCGTACTAAGGCGGTTGCTCGAAATGTAGTGCTCACACAATCATGCATACGATATGCGACATGATCCACATGCAAAAAATGTAACAAAATAACACACATATGCAATGCAATCCAAAATGATCAGCGGCACATCGAACTCGTCCAACAACTTCCCGTAGATTCTAGGGTTGAATCAATTGAAGAGGTGTCAATGTCATAGTGCACGAAGCAACGTGACCTTGCCACCCATTTGCCCAGCATAAAGCAACAAATTTACTCACGAGGAAAACTCTTTACAATCGAGAGAATGACAACCAAAGGGGTGTTGTCATCCGCTCGATCATTCAATTTCACTTGTCCATCCAAGTGAAATTGCCGAACAAACAACAAGATTGACACAATCTCATCTTTTATGGGATTTTGGTATTAGGGCTCAAGGGGAAATATTTCAAATTCGTATGCACGAATCCACAAAAGGCACTTAGTCTCCTCTAAGCACAACAAGCAACCAAACTTAGAGGCTCTAAGAAATGAAAAATGTGAAGTTGAGGTGGTTGATCAAAGTTCAGTCGTTGCTCTGGAAGAAGCTCTCTGTCATGAAAAGATTTCGGTGACATTCTAATTACCAGCCTCCACTCCCCTCAGGTGATGAAGCTCCCCCAACAAGGAGTTTTACGGTACCCGTGCAATACCACGCGTCACTCTTCCTATCTATTTCTTGGGCCAAGCTGATGACTTAGAAAAAAAATACGAGAAGAAGAAGAAGGAAGAAAAACGGAGAAGAGGAAGAAGAAGAATGGAGAAGTTAACTCTCTGAAACGCTCCAAGCACACCTATGATCACTCCTCAAGTCTCTGTTTCTTTCCTTAGTTTCTTGGATCAAAAAACTGACTGAGAAAGAAAAAGCGAGAGGAGGAAGAAGGAGAAGAATGGAGGAGAGGAAGAAGAAGAAGAGTGCAGAAGCTCTCCAAAGACTCTCCTCCAGCCTCCCTATGATCGCTCTCTAGCTCCCTCCAAGAAATGAGTGTGATCTACCTCTCCAATCATCCATGCCCGAGATATTTTCCTGGACTCAAGGAATGACTGTTTGCCCCATTTGACAAACAATCATTTCTGGCTTTAAAATTAGTTCAACAGCTTATCCTGGCGGTGGGACGGTGTCAGGGTGGAAAATGGGGGACCATGCAGTAAGCTGACTAAGAAAATGATTGCAAAGTGTGGCACGACAACACCACAAACGGGACATGGTCACGCCCCCATGTGAGCTTGGCCACACTTAAGTGTGGTCACGCCCCATAAGGCGTGGTCAATCCTACCTTGTTTGGGGGTAATTTTTTGGTTTTGATGATTTAGGTCACGTGACAAGACTTGGAAGATCCTTCTTAAGTGAAAGTGATGCTTCAGATGCATCTGCACTGTTTGTTCCGCCATTCAGATTCATTTAACAGATAATTCTTCACAAGTAAGACAATTTAGGGTCTGATTTGTTCGTGTTGTGCCGAATAAAACATGTCAAGTCGGGATTGTCTAATCAATGTAATGACGGCTGACCCTCACCTCATCAACAACCAAAGCCTAGCAAAACGATCATAACCATGTGTCAGAGAATCAAAGACGAATACCTTAAGCCTAGGGGAGTCATATGTGCATCAAAAGATGATGCCAACATTCTCATCAAAGTATGAGAACTCTTAAGCGACATGTGTGCACAAGTGAAGTGAGTGATAAATATGTGTTTGTACTCTTTGCAAGAAGTGATTACTCTAGTAAGTAAACTGTTAAGCCAACAATATGTTGACTAAAGAACAATCAACATTTCAGAGCATCTTTGACCCTAAGCAAGCATACTGCAGACTCAAATATGACCACATGGTCAATATGGTTTGATATTCCTTGGTAAGTTACTAGAGAGAAAATATTCAACTTATGGTTCTTTAGCTTATGCTATATTCCATGAAAAAGATCTCACAAGTGGTTCAATTCTCTTTCTTCCTTATCTTAGGCTCCGTTTGAGCCCGCTTTTTTGCTGCTTCGCGGCCCTAAATCGCGATAATTTGATGTTTGGCGCGTAGCTTCGCGGCAATTGAAAGCTAACGCGGAGGAGAAGCGGAAAGCCATATCCTCCCCACGGC
>JXCR01142788.1:27613-39980 GCA_002079205.1 Phalaenopsis hybrid cultivar | reverse complement strand
TGTTGTGTTCCATAACTTTGTTTTGTTATAGTAATAACATGGAAAGTAAGCCTAAAGAGGTTGCTATACACGCATTGTGGGAAAAAGATACGAAAATAATATTTTGCGATCTTTGTATTAAAGAGATTGAACGGGGAAATCGACCAACGACCTATTTCAATAAAGAAGGGTGGAATAACATTCTAAAAAATTTCAAGGAATGTACAGGCAGGGAATATGACATGTTGCAAATGAAAAACAAGTGGAACCAAATGAAGAAGGAATGGAAAATATTGAAGGAATTGAAAAAGGGTTCTACCGGTCTTGGTTGGGATCCATTAAAGCGAACAGTTGATGCATCAGAGGAATGGTGGGCTGAAAGACTTGCAGTGAGATTTGTTTATAAACTTTTTTATTTTGTAACTTTCTATTTTGTTATTATTGAGTGTTTATCAATTTTTGTGTAGGTGGTGCCTGCTGCAAAAAAGTTTAAGCTTTCTGGAATTGAGCCTGAATTGGAGGATAAACTAGACCGCATGTTTGGGGGAGTGGTTGCAACGGGGAACTATGCATGTAGCCCAAGCGAGACAGGGTTTGCTGGCAATGCCGTGAATTTGGGAACCCCTGGAGGTTCAGTTGATTTCGTTGAAGTCCCCAGCCCAGATCAGAACGAATATGAAACTATTTCCACTTCCAAACGTCCGAGGGTTGTTGATAAAAGAAAATCTGGTGCTTCTTCTCTCAGAAATGAGTTATCCGAGGCGGTTTCTTGTTTCAAAGCAGAATGTCAGTCTTCTCATTCAAGCACAATCGCGGAGACACTTGAAATCCTAAGTGCTACAACCAAAATTTACGCAGATGAAGAGTTGTATCTGTTCGCAGCAGAATTGCTAGAAGACCGGTCCGTAGGGATTTCTTCGTGCAGATGCCTGCCGCCCGCAGAGTGGCATATATTCGGTGTTTTTACAATCGTTTGAACAATTGATATTTTTCTATTTTTTATCAATGGATTATCTATGTTTTTCTATTTTTTTATATCCTTTAAACAATTGATTATCATTTACACTACATTATCGTTTGAAAACGTTTTTACAATCGTTTGAACAAATGATTATCATTTACACTGCATTATCTATTTTTTTTCTAGAGTTGTGCTCGTGAACTCTACTGTACCTTCCTAATTATTTGCAAATATTACTTTTTTAATTGTCTTCAACTCTCATATAGAAGATAATTTTTTAGGGGAAATATTCAGGGATACCCATCACTATGGACGCAAATAGAAGAAGACGGATGGAAACCCACTAGGATACACAGAGAAGAAAGCGAAGAGGGATGTTTCTGACGACAATATGTTTGATGTACGAATACTATAACACGTACATTGATCGATCGCCATGCATGACATCTTTTTATATTGGTGATAAATGGGTTGGAGAGTTGCTTGTGGGGCACCCAACGCGCTTTTGTAATATGTTTCGAATGAGCCATACAATATTTATCGATCTTCTGGACTTACTCGTAGGATCTCACGGTCTTCATGGATCCTCCAGGACCAATCCACGTGAGGTGCTCGCAATAACATTGTTCATATTATCCCAAAATGAGTCTATACGAGGAGCGATGGAGCGATTTCAACACTCATCAGAAACAATAAGCAGGTATTTCTCAATCGGATTGAGCGCCCTTGTTAGCTTGTCCTCTCATGTCATCAGACCCTCAGATTATAAGTTTGAGCAGATTCCGGTTGAGATAGCACGTGATGCACGATATATGCCATTTTTCAAGGTATTATCTCGGATTCATTATAGTTAATTCTGTAAGGGCAAGCAATGATATATCAAATCTAACATTTACTCATCAGGACTGCATTGGCGCGATTGATGGAACACATGTTGACGCACGCNTTTCCACATCCACCTTCAGGTATGCTCGGGATCGAACTCATACGAATTGTTCAATTTATTAGGCAATTATTATTTAGAATCCCTAAAATAACTTGAATTTTTGTACTAATTGCTCTATTTATTAGGTAAGTATTACTTGGTTGATGCTGGTTACCCATTGCAAAGAGGGTATTTAAAGCCATTTCCTGATACGAGATATCACATACCAGACTTCGCTCGTGCAAGTAACGTCACACGAGGAAGAAAGGAAATGTTTAATAAACGACATTCATCGCTACGTGGTGTAATTGAGAGGACTTTTGGTGTCTGGAAAAAGAAATGGGTGATACTTCGTGATATGCCTCCCTACAATTTTTTGAAACAGGTACAGATTGTCTGTGCTACAATGACTCTTCACAATTACATAAGAAGACATCATTCCCGTAGCGATATCGACATTCATTTGGCGGAAGAGGATGAAGAAAATGTGCATTCAGAAGCATTTGAATACCAGCTAGGTCAGTCTTTCACAGAAGAAGAGACTGAGGCTTCCATTGCCTTCACTGTTGATGGGGAAGGTGCAAGCGAGATGACAGAGCTGAGGGAACGAATTACTGATGAGATAGTAGGCCTATGAATGAAGAATTTGAGATGAATTGTGTGAAGGATTATAATATTATCTCAATTTGATGCATTTCCAATTCCTATCTATTTATATATTTAACACCTCAACTTCAATTTTTACATTTATTCCACCCAAATCTTTCATATCACATAAAAAATTGATATGAATGAGAATTCTGCCTCATCTGATTTTTATTGTGATCTTCATTGGAAAATTGGATTGTTAACCTCGGAAGGGCATCGTTGAAATGGCATATCATTCTTTTTTCAAAAATAATGGAAGTCCATTCAGTTCCAGCATTCACATTTGATGTAGCTTTGATCACATAGGCTGAAATTCATTAAACTTACAGAATATTATATGAAATTACTTGTGAACATTATTCTCTTGTTTCTATTATTTGGATAGTAGATCTTTCATTATTAGGATAATTAGTCACATCATCTTCTTCACCAAGTGTTGATGGTAGAGCACTTTGTGCTCTCACTATTGGCAAAACACCTATTCGAACTACAATCCAAATCTAAACTTTGGATGTAACTCTAGGCACATGGTCCAACATTTCTCGAATCATCATTATCATTTGCTCCTTCAAATCATGCACTAGACGAGCTACAAACTCTTGTGTGCACTCATTGATTGAATCTTCTCAAGCACGAGATTTTCCCTATTCAAAGCTTATTGTCTTGTATGACATGATTAACACTCACAACACATGTAAAATTAAAAAATGTCACCGCTTACATAAATCTTGTGATAGAAAAGAAAACATAATATACCTCAACAATTGGAAAAAAAAAATGGAAAACAAAATAAGATGTCTTGTAAGGAAGTTTTATAAATGAGCACAAGAATAAAAAATGAGGCATCTTGAAGTGCAATGTTGTGTTGGTTCAACCACGCCTTAAGAATATAAGTCGAGTTGATAAAAATATATTCTCTGTCGAGTTGAACGTTGGCCATTGTCTTGCTGAATTAAAGTGAATTGATAAAAGTTGCTGATCTACTAAAATTCATTAGCTTATACTAACTTATATTCTCTTCAAATACACTCAGAATATTCTTATTTCTATTACATGCCCCTAATACACTCCCACGCTCTTCTGATCCTCAGACATTTATTTGTATGCAAGATCAATTTTATTTAAAAGGCCTAAACTCTACTTATCAATGATGAAGATTGCCAAAATTAGATTATGAAATAAAAAGTATAAGTGTCTTTTTTTTTTATTTTGGTAATTTCACTCATAACAATACATATTTAGGTATATTTAATAGTTGATTTTGGTGTAAAGAAAGGGCATCAAACACAATTTCAGATGCATAAACAAAATATCAAAATTAGAGTTAATATTCTTTTTTACTTTTTGGGACTTTATTTGCAAACTTGTTTAATCATCCTTTCTTTCTTTTATGTAATTCTGATTCCACCATTAGATAGCAAACACAGCTTCAGTGGGAACCAGAGAGAATAATGTGACAGATGTAGGATGATTGAAGATGAAAACTTTATACTCATCAAATAAGTTTACCTATAAAATGATATCTAGGGTTTTATAATATGCCAATATGCATTAATTTTTTTTTTATTAGTGCTGATGGAGCCAGAAAAGTGGATGGAGATAAAAGGAGGCCTCGATAGCAACTAGAAGATGCCATTAATTTTTTTTATTAATGCTGTAGGCTTTATGATTTTTATACATCCGTGGCTGTTCACATTAAAGCAAAAATATTTGACCACTTTTGAGCCAACTTATGGCCATAGCCCGTTAACTTTAGCGTAACCCTAAAGCCATAAATACATCCTTTTTTCTGTTCTGCAACTGGTGACTAAACGTCAAGTCTGTTGTGATGAAACACCTCTAATCATCGAAAAAATGTTACCTCAGGAAAACTGATACATCAGTACTCCAATGGTGGGGTGCAACGTATGCAATGGTCCCACCGTGGCGCCACGTGACACCCAACCATTCGAGTACTGATGTATCAGTACTTCTGAGGTAATATTTTTTCCTAATCATCACACCGCAGCTCGGTTCGTAATAAATTTGACTTTTGCCACTACAAATATTTAGTACTAATAAAAATAAATCTAACTTATTATAATTGAACTCTCGAAACAATACAACAGCAACAATAAATCCTTTTCTCCGAATCTAGCCCTGCACGCAGACTCCCTGTGATATGCTCTCATGTGTTATATCGAGTCCATTTAAAAAAAATATTAAAGTAAAATCGCGAATTCCGTAATAATCCAGAAATAACTCAAAAATAATCTTGAAATAGCCTCAACGGTTTCACTTGAATAACTCTGAAATAATATTGCAGAGGTTATTGCAGGGCTATTGAAGAGAAACTCACATATTCCATTTCAATAATCCCGAAATAACTCAGAATAACCTCCGCGACGTTATTTCGGGGTTATTGAAATAGAAGTGCGGAGATTATTTCGGAGTTGTTTCAAGGTTATTGAAGTTGAATATATGAGTTTCTCTTCAATAACTCCGAAATAACCCAAAAATAATCCCGAAATAACATTCACGACTCTAATGCAATAATCCAAAAATAACCTTTGTGATGTAGAACATGTGGCGGCATGTTATTGGAGTCTGCACGTAGAAGTCCAAGCCCGTATGTGAAAAATGAAGATATATGTTAGATAGTTGACATCTAGTATAAAATTTATCGAGAAATCATGATATGAATCCTTTTTTAACTCTCAAAACAATATATCAACTAAAATAAAAACAATATTATAACATCAAAATGGAAAAAAAGAAATCAATTCAAGCCAAAAGACAACCATTCATTTATTTCAATAATAGCCCATTTTTTTCACCAACCAAATAGATTAAAACCCTTAAATCGTAAACCTACCATTACCTGCTTAACATATCTTAAATTAGCTCAACATTCTGCTCCAATTAAATAAACCCATTTATAAGAGCAATTATAATATAAACTTTATTGCTGCATCAATAATTGGAATTTAATGTGTTTAAGGATATGTTATTAACTACTAAAACAACAGTTTCATTTAATTGCATCTCTGACATTCATCATACAAATTTTACACCGAATTCATTGTACTTTTTCTCATCCCTTCTTTATTTTCACATTATTCTACTTCTTTTTGCCTGTGTTAGTTCTAAACAGCACTCAAGAAGCATCAATACCTCACGAACCTTCTCATCAGTTAAAATCCAAAGAGCAGGCAAGCTGCAACAATGCTGGTTACAGGAACTGTAATATTGTCATCAATCACTTCGGATAATGGAAGAGATTCCACAACGGTGGCGGCAAAAGAAATCAAGACTACCTTCTCAACTGTACTCCAACCCAAATGAAAGTAACCAAAAGCTGAAAAATAGTAAAGCATCCTACATGAAAAACAGTAAGAAATGAAACAATTCTGCAACAGATGATTTGAAGTAGCAATATTCAATTTCTTTCTTCTTTATAGTTAGAACCTACATGACTGAGAAAATAATACCAAAAATGAACATTGAAATGCTTCCCATCCAGCTCTTTCTTCTATTATGAGGAAGCTTCAGAGATCCATATCTTCTACCGATTATATCAGCAATACCTGAAAGGTAAAGGTATGTTTCCTGGACTATCAAAGAAAGAAAGAATAAGAAACAAAGATGAAATTACCATCTCCACCACTCATCATAGCTAGTGAAATTATACCGACCGGCGATTCACGCCAGAAGATTAATGAAGAAACCATCAAGACAATGACATAGTAAAGAGGACCTCTCAGCAATTCCCTGTTAGCAACCAAAATGTGTGATTACATAATCATTTGACAGTATATCACAAGGGCATAAGGGCTGGAATAAAGAATATTGTAATAGTACTCTGATTTTCCTTCTCTTGTAATTGAATTTATCACATCTTCATCGGTGACAATAGAAAGGCCATAGATTAGTAGCCTTATGCAGTTCAGAAGAGGAACAACGGCTGCAAAATATCTTGCCTGTGATGAAGAGCTGCAAGAGGTGGCAAAGGAGTAAACAAAATTGTTGGTCTGCAAAGAGGTTTGGAGAAAAAAGATGTGAACATTGAAAATTAGATCTAGGAAACTAACAAACAATTACATAAAATTTGGAACATGAGAGGAAATGATACCTAAACAATGGCCAGGAGGCCGTATAGAGAAGACCAGATAAAACATGGACAATCTTTCTGCTCAAGCTCTGTTCTGAAATACAATTAAGTAAGGATCACAGTCAAAGATACCACAAGCAAAAGACAACAATCTTTTCATCATTGACAAGTCCATCTTAGATATTGTTATGCTTTTAAATGATGAATAATGTCATGCTGCCCCACCCAAAGCACAAAATGTCTTAATGAATCATATTAACAAAAAAAAAAAAGAGAGAGAGAGAGAGCTTCCTAGTCAAATATGAGTGCATATTGCATCCAACTACTTTATGCCACCTGAGCATTCCAGCGCACTAAGATTTTTTTTATTTTTGTTTTCTTTTTGGGCTTGCATCATGAGGTATTGTAACATTGTTGTGAATGATAAAATGGGCATTACACTTTTCTATCTCCTTATTAAAACCTCAAAAAAGAGATAGCTATAGAAATAGAGGTCTAGAAGAGAATTAAGAAATAAATCTCTATATGATCATGGCATATGGATGAGAAAATAATNTCTTAAATTAGCTCAACATTCTGCTCCAATTAAATAAACCCATTTATAAGAGCAATTATAATATAAACTTTATTGCTGCATCAATAATTGGAATTTAATGTGTTTAAGGATATGTTATTAACTACTAAAACAACAGTTTCATTTAATTGCATCTCTGACATTCATCATACNTCTTAAATTAGCTCAACATTCTGCTCCAATTAAATAAACCCATTTATAAGAGCAATTATAATATAAACTTTACTGCTGCATCAATAATTGGAATTTAATGTGTTTAAGGATATGTTATTAACTACTAAAACAACATTTTCATTTAATTGCATCTCTGACATTCATCATATAAATTTTACACCGAATTCATTGTACTTTTTCTCATCCCTTCTTTATTTTCACATTATTCTACTTCTTTTTGCCTGTGTTAGTTCTAAACAGCACTCAAGAAGCATCAATACCTCACGAACCTTCTCATCAGTTAAAATCCAAAGAGCAGGCAAGCTGCAACAATGCTGGTTACAGGAACTGTAATATTGTCATCAATCACTTCGGATAATGGAAGAGATTCCACAACGGTGGCGGCAAAAGAAATCAAGACTACCTTCTCAACTGTACTCCAACCCAAATGAAAGTAACCAAAAGCTGAAAAATAGTAAAGCATCCTACATGAAAAACAGTAAGAAATGAAACAATTCTGCAACAGATGATTTGAAGTAGCAATATTCAATTTCTTTCTTCTTTATAGTTAGAACCTACATGACTGAGAAAATAATACCAAAAATGAACATTGAAATGCTTCCCATCCAGCTCTTTCTTCTATTATGAGGAAGCTTCAGAGATCCATATCTTCTACCGATTATATCAGCAATACCTGAAAGGTAAAGGTATGTTTCCTGGACTATCAAAGAAAGAAAGAATAAGAAACAAAGATGAAATTACCATCTCCACCACTCATCATAGCTAGTGAAATTATACCGACCGGCGATTCACGCCAGAAGATTAATGAAGAAACCATCAAGACAATGACATAGTAAAGAGGACCTCTCAGCAATTCCCTGTTAGCAACCAAAATGTGTGATTTCATAATCATTTGACAGTATATCACAAGGGCATAAGGGCTGGAATAAAGAATATTGTAATAGTACTCTGATTTTCCTTCTCTTGTAATTGAATTTATCACATCTTCATCGGTGACAATAGAAAGGCCATAGATTAGTAGCCTTATGCAGTTCAGAAGAGGAACAACGGCTGCAAAATATCTTGCCTGTGATGAAGAGCTGCAAGAGGTGGCAAAGGAGTAAACAAAATTGTTGGTCTGCAAAGAGGTTTGGAGAAAAAAGATGTGAACATTGAAAATTAGATCTAGGAAACTAACAAACAATTACATAAAATTTGGAACATGAGAGGAAATGATACCTAAACAATGGCCAGGAGGCCGTATAGAGAAGACCAGATAAAACATGGACAATCTTTCTGCTCAAGCTCTGTTCTGAAATACAATTAAGTAAGGATCACAGTCAAAGATACCACAAGCAAAAGACAACAATCTTTTCATCATTGACAAGTCCATCTTAGATATTGTTATGCTTTTAAATGATGAATAATGTCATGCTGCCCCACCCAAAGCACAAAATGTCTTAATGAATCATATTAACAAAAAAAAAAAAGAGAGAGAGAGAGAGCTTCCTAGTCAAATATGAGTGCATATTGCATCCAACTACTTTATGCCACCTGAGCATTCCAGCGCACTAAGATTTTTTTTATTTTTGTTTTCTTTTTGGGCTTGCATCATGAGGTATTGTAACATTGTTGTGAATGATAAAATGGGCATTACACTTTTCTATCTCCTTATTAAAACCTCAAAAAAGAGATAGCTATAGAAATAGAGGTCTAGAAGAGAATTAAGAAATAAATCTCTATATGATCATGGCATATGGATGAGAAAATAATTTTTTTTAAAAAGAGAAGCTGCTACATGTAAGTTGGACTCAATTAGGTAAGGATCATGCAAATCTGCAAATTGTAATAAAAAACTTAAGAAGACAAAGGAACATTAAGGGTAAGCTCAACTGAGTTTACAAAGAAGATTGAAAGAAAATAAAAGGATTGTGAAGAGAATCCTAGATATATTCCGAGAGAAATTTTGATGTTTTAGATTTCTTATTCAATATTTAGAACTCATGCTCGATCAACAACACTCCATTATATGTGAGGATTATAGTTGGCGTTATAGAAGTAAATACAGTCTGATTATGCAAAAGGTATATAATTTGGATTCCATATAGCTAGTTGTGTAGCAAGTTGTTGGGTAATGTGAAGACACGGTCCACCGCAATTTAATTAAATTTCTAATTAAGAATTTCACCTACCGCTCACCTACCTCCCTCCTACCGCTCTCCTAATTTTTATAAATAGCCTTTTATGGCTTATCATAAATGAAGCCAAGTCAGGCTAAACCAAGTCCTCTAAAAGAGAAAGAGAGGGAGAGAGAAAAAAAATAGAGTTTTTCTTGTAAACGTCAAAGCAATCGACGGTGTAATTCCTCGAAGAAATAAAATTCTCTGCAGCTCCGTAGACGTAGACAAATTTACCGAACCATGTAAATATGTGTGTCGCTCAGGTTTTTTTTTTTTCATGCAATTTTTCTCATTTCATTTTTTGCTTTACTGTCGTAGTTTTCACAACAACTGACATCAGAGCTTTGGGTCGGATCTAAGGAAGAACGATGGGCGGAGACGAAGTGATGACTTCGGAGATCGAAAAGTTTAATGACACAAATTTTACTTAATAGAGGATCCATATAGAGAACTACATCTTTGGGAAGAAATTTATCTTCCGTTATTGGGAAAACGACCGAAAAAGATGGACGAGGCGAAATAGAATCTGCAGGATCGACAGGTTCTGGGGGTTATTCGATTAACCCTATCGAAATCAGTCGCCCACAACGTCATCAATGAGGTGATTACTACAGATCTCATAGTGATTTTATCAGGTATGTATGAAAAGCCATCGACAAATAACAAGATGCATTTGATGAAAAAATTATTCAACTTGAAGATGGTGAAAGGTGTCTCTGTTGCTCAACACCTGAATGATTTCAATATTATCACAAATTAATTGTCGTATGATGAAATTGATTTTGATGACGAGATACGTGCGTTGATATTGTTGGCTTCATTGCCAAATAGCTGAGAAGTTATGAGGATGACAATTAGCAGTTCTGCATGTAAATCTAAGCTGAAATATGATTACATTCGTGATTTAATTTTGACTGAGGAAGTGCGCAGGAAAGATTCTGACGAGATCTCGAGTTCGATACTGATTGTTGATTCCAGAGAGAGATCACAAGATAAAAAATCAAATAGAGAAAGATCAAAATCAATGTCTGGTCAGTCGACAACCTGCTGGAATTGTGGCAAGTCTTATCACATAAAAAAGGAGCTGCAGGAATCCTAAAAAAAAGGAAAATAATGGTGCTAATGTTGTAATTGAAGAAATACAAGATGCGCTATTGCTGACAGTTCACAGTTTTATTGATAACTGAATATTGGATTCAGGGGCTTCCTTCCATACATCTTACCGTCGGGAGTTAATGCAAAATTATGTTACAGATAATTTTGAAAAGGTATATCTGGCTGATGGAAAAGCTCTGGACGTGGTGGAAATGTGAGACGTTGATATTGCACTCACTAACAAGAGCAAATGAACTTTGAAAAAGGTCAGATATGTTCCTGAGTTAAAGAAAAACCTCATCTCTATTGGGTAACTCAATAAGGGTGGTCGTTCGGTGGTGTTCTCACATAACACCTGGAAGGTTACCAAAAGAGCATTAGATTTGACTCGGGGTAAGAAAATTGACACACTATATATGACTATAGGTTTGTTCAGGAGAGGACACATGAGTTAGAGGTGCATTATGGGAAATAAGAAGAAGGTCAGTTTCCTAAAAAGTGACAGAGCGCTAAAGACAAGAAAACCGGACCTTGTACATACAAATGACGGAGAACCACAGAGCTACGAAGAAATTTTGCAATTCAAGCAAGTGGAAGCTGACCAAGAAGGATGAGACAGATTCTCTGTCAGAAAATTAGACTTGGGAGCTGACAAAACTTCTACCAAGGAAGAAGACATTGCACAACAAGTGGGTGTACCGGGTGAAGACTACGCTTGGTGGCAGTAAGAGGTACAAGACTGAACTTGTTGAAAAGGGCTTTCAGTAGAGACAGAATGTTGCTCATGCAGTGAAAGTTGAAAGAGTAACACAGAAAAGAGCTTGGTGGCACAAGACAACGTTGACGGTGATATGTCAACTGAGGGTGTTGCTCGTGAGAAGCTGAAGTTGTGCTCGATTTCAGCTGATCTTCCAACATGAAGACAGGGGCTTTGAGTTGCAGAGGTGGAGGATATCATGTTTAAGGAAAAAAAGTCGGTACAGCTAGTAGATGATGCAACTAGTATGTGATGTAGTCAGTGCCCTAGGCTCTAAGTGGAAGAATTATTGGGTAATGTGGAGACCCGGTCCACCGCAATTTAATTAGTTTTCTAATTAAGAATCTCACCTACCGCTCACCTACCTTCTCACCTATCGCTCACCAACCACACAAACCTACAGCTCACCTACCTCTCACCTACCACTCTCCTAACTTATATAAATAGCCTCTTATGACTTGTCATAAATGAAGTCAAGCTAGGCCAAGCCAAGTCTTCTAAAAGTGAAAGAGAGGAAGAGAGAGAGATGAAGAGAGAGAGGAAAAAAGAGATTTTCTTGTAAACATCCAGACATTTGACGGTGTAATTCCTCGAAGTAATAAAATCCTCTGTAGCTTCGTGGACGTAGGCAAATTTGCCAAACCACGTAAATCTGTGTGTCGTTCAGGTGTTTTTTTTTTCGTGCAATTTTTCTCGTTTCATTTTTCATTTTTTGGTTNTCCAGACATTTGACGGTGTAATTCCTCGAAGTAATAAAATCCTCTGTAGCTTCGTGGACGTAGGCAAATTTGTCAAACCACGTAAATCTGTGTGTCGTTCAGGTGTTTTTTTTTTCGTGCAATTTTTCTAGTTTCATTTTTCATTTTTTTGTCNGTTTTCTAATTAAGAATCTCACCTACCGCTCACCTACCTTCTCACCTATCGCTCACCAACCACACAAACCTATAGCTCACCTACCTCTCACCTACCGCTCTATTAATTTATATAAATAGCCTCTTATGGCTT
>JXCR01142788.1:8581-24545 GCA_002079205.1 Phalaenopsis hybrid cultivar | reverse complement strand
GTTGTTTTTCACGACACATGCATGTATGGCCTATGGTCGATGGTTGATAATTTTGGTCGAGGCATGTAACCCCAGTGTACTTTTTTATGAGAATCCCTACTCAATTGGTAAAAATGCAGGGCGAGTTTCTGAGTTTATTTGGGCTAGTAACATTGGCAAAAATATGATTTCATGTGCCCCTTAAGTAAGTTTAGTAATTCATATTGATAATCTAGCGTTTATTTCTCAAGAAACATAATAAGATTCAGTTCTAAGCGACTAGAGGCTTTAGGCTACTTTAGATTACTACAGGATTGACATGTTGCAGGTCACAATAAGAGGCTTGTTAAACCAAGTTCGAGCTCTCATAATAGCATGATTCGCATGACTTAGATGAATATAGATTTAGATCAAGGTTTTTCATGCTAATTCTATCATCAATAACAAGAACTATGGAATCTAGAAGAAAAAAGCCTACTTCTCCTAAATATAACAAAACCTATCGTGCATAATTAGTCAAAAGGCTTGTACTAACTTTGTACATTCCTCATTAAACTACATCAATAAAAGGCAATGCGATTTTACTTTTTTCTACTAGTAGGCTTGTGATTGGAAGAATATGACCAGATCAAGACGGCACGNCTCAAGAAACATAATAAGATTCAGTTCTAAGCGACTAGAGGCTTTAGGCTACTTTAGATTACTACAGGATTGACATGTTGCAGGTCACAATAAGAGGCTTGTTAAACCAAGTTCGAGCTCTCATAATAGNAGGATTGACATGTTGCAGGTCACAATAAGAGGCTTGTTAAACCAAGTTCGAGCTCTCATAATAGCATGATTCACATGACTTAGATGAATATAGATTTAGATCAAGGTTTTTCATGCTAATTCTATCGTCAATAACAAGAACTATGGAATCTAGAAGAAAAAAGCCTACTTCTCCTAAATATAACAAAACCTATCGTGCATAATTAGTCAAAAGGCTTGTACTAACTTTGTACATTCCTGATTAAACTACATCAATAAAAGGCAATGCGATTTTACTTTTTTCTACTAATAGGCTTGTGATTGGAAGAATATGACCAGATCAAGACGGCACAAATCTCCACCCAAGAATATGAAACAAGATAAATGAGGTAGGCCTATAGCTGAGATGTGTTAGAGCCGGCCGGCGGAGCCAAATCAGATCATTCAGATAGTCAACACTCAAAACCTAAAGGTTGTCACAAAATATGAATGGGCTACTCGACCATATGACGAGCAGACTGACCTCAAAGGCCGAACAAAGGAGATTCGCAAAATCGATCGAGCGCAAGATATCCATCAAGCGGGCAAAAGCGGACCAAGAAACTGTGATAGGAAAACTGGCGAAGCCAAACCAAAAGACCACATACCNAACAAAGGAGATTCGCAAAATCGATCGAGCGCAAGATATCCATCAAGCGGGCAAAAGCGGACCAAGAAACTGCGATAGGAAAACTGGCGAAGCCAAACCAAAAGACCACATACTGTCATCACGTGGTTCGTCCGGCTAAGAGATAAATGAATGAGAGCAAACCGAGCAAGTGAGGGGCCACCTACATTCCCTACCTATAAATAGGGAGCCCTTTCACGAAGAACAACCCTGTACACTATTTTCTACGGTTCATTCCCTGCTTCTTCGACTCATCTTACGTGCTCTATTCATTTCATTGGGCGTGACTCACGGGCATTTTAGGTTCAACAGGAAGAAAATATGATAATAAAGTAAATGATGCGTGTTTCACCCAATTTTACAGTTTAAATTTTTACCTGCAGCAATTAGTTTCACATTTCACTAGTCATTTTACAATTCCTTCCAGTGAAATGCGTACCCGCAGAGAATAATCAAAAGCCTTTAGATCCACCTAAGAAATCGCTGACAAACACCGAAGCCCAAACATTTTATGTTTTCAACAAGCAGAACGTAACCATAGCAAAAATAACAACTCAAGTAGACAAAATCATTTCTATCTAAATCACTTCAAAAGTTCCTTCACCGAAACCTCTAAAGTTCTAAGTGGGAAAGGATTATAAGACCTTTTCGATGAGGTCTCGCATCGTGAGGCGATCACAGGCACGCACAAGTGAATACCCCCCGGCCGTCACAAGCGCAGCTACTCCCAAGTCTCGAGAGCTGGCCACCATGAAAGAGGCAGCGTCCAAGGTGGCGTACGTGCCGAGGTGGCGCTTTCTCCCGAAGCGATCCCGTTTACCGGCCAATCGCGGACGTACAAACGACGGGAACAGAATGGCCGAAGATTGGAAGATAGTGGTGGATCCGTTTCGTAACCGGTGGTTGCAGGCTCCCGTCGATCTCGCCAGCGGGGATGAAACGATGTGGCTGAACTCCATGGGCGGGCAGCTCTCCCTCGCCAGGGGTCTACAACTGTGTACCTCGAACGTATTAATGGCTGTCTTGAATCTTGATCGGACAAGAGGCTTTCAATTCGGCCGGTTGCCTACATGTGATCGCGCGGGGCCGAGCGGTCGGATTCGAAAATGATCAGATATTTTGAATATTGTTGATATTAAATTTAACTTTAAACGAAAATAATTGTCTAATTTTAATATAAAAAATTGAGTATAAAATAATAAATTATATTTTAGTTGACCCCACAATTTTTTTTCCCCCGAATCAAACGAACTTAAATTTTAAATTCCACACAGCGACCATTTTTTTATTGGTTTAATGTTGGCAAGCGCTGAACCAACCTTTTTTTTTCTTGGTAGGAACAAATTTATTATAATATTCAGTATTTACATATTCAAAAGTTAGCGTGAATTGTGATACAGTTGTATTAAATTTAATATAATATGCTCCAGAGATTCCACAATTACTTTAAAAAATTGTAAGGAAAATGATAAAATTATGTTGGGATGCACTTATAGGGCTGTAAATGAGCCGAGCTTGAGCGAACTCAGGCTTGGCTCGTGTTCAGCTCATTCAAAACTGTTCGAAATTGGCTTGTGAACAGTGCGTTCGTGTTCGACTCGAAATTGACTTTTTAAAATTAAATTGAAAAAAATAGATGTAAAATGTTGGATAATAACCTATACCAAATGTATGCAAAAATAGTCACTAACTACGTTACCACATGAGGTGTAAAGTTTGGAACTTAGATATAAATATATAATATATTAATATATAAATAATATATGTAATATATTATTATATAAATAATTATATATATATTTTTTATTTCGAGCTAAAACAAGCCGAACACAAGCGAACAAAGAACTGTTCGTGTTCAGTTCGTTTATAATTCGATCTTTGAAAACTTGTTTGTGTTCAAACCCGAACATGAGCTTTGAAAACTCATTTACTATATATGTACATATTTAACATCTAAATTTCGTTTGAAAACTTTGAACATGAGCTTTGAAAGTTCGTTTATAATTCGATCTTTGAAAACTCGTTTACTTAACGAACGAGCCGAACACGAGCAGCTTAACAAGCCGAACATGAGCTGTTCGCCAACAACGTGCTTTTTTAACAGCCCCATGCACTTGTACCCCAAAATAATTATAATGTACATATTTAACCTCTAAATTTTGATATTTACTAATAATCAAATTAAAAAGATTTATTTCACTATAATATTTTATGTGATGTTGAGGAAATAAATAATAAAATTTTTCCATTAAATATGTAAATATATAAGAATTGTGATTTATGTGATATCGATTCAGTGGGATCTTTCACTCGCATTTAATAAATTAGGCACCTTANAATAATCAAATTAAAAAGATTTATTTCACTATAATATTTTATGTGATGTTGAGGAAATAAATAATAAAATTTATCCATTAAATATGTAAATATATAAGAATTGTGATTTATGTGATATCTATTAAATTCGATTCAGTGGGATCTTTCACTCACATTTAATAAATTAGGCACCGTAAAAAACCTCAAAAAAAGCTCTTCGGGAGTACAAATATTATTTACAAACATATCACTCAATTCTTATAAGTTTATTAATTTTGAAAAATATATATTTTTTTTAAAATTAAAATGGTGATATTCTTAATGTGATATGAAAGATTTGGGCGGCATAAAAATAAAAAGCAATGTTTAAGTGTTGGGTATGGAAGTACATAGAAATTGGGTGGCATGTATGTAAATACGTGGGTCCCTGAACATTGATTGCCCTAATTAAATCACTCCATTTTAAGTCACTATTGTAAGAAAATATTAAAAAAAAAAACGNAAAATTAAAATGGTGATATTCTTAATGTGATATGAAAGATTTGGGCGGCATAAAAATAAAAAGCAATGTTTAGGTGTTGGGTATGAAAGTACATAGAAATTGGGTGACATGTGTGTAAATACGTGGGTCCCTGAACATTGATTGCGCTAATCAAATTAATCCATTTTAAGTCACAATTGTAAGAAAATATTAAAAAAAGAAAATAAACTTTATTAATCTTAATTAATTATTTTATTTATTAAATGTCTCAAAAAAATATTTTATTTAATTTGAAGGAGATATTTCTGCATAACATTTAGCCGTATTTTATGGACGGCCCCTTGAACAGTCTTATCAATTGGCGTTATCTATTAGTTCGGGTTTAACAATTCAGGGGAATGGGAATTAATGATCCGATTAGGTGGCGCAAACCTTATCTTTACAGCCAAGTTTTATTAGCTGATCTGTCTACGCAAATGTCAATATGTCATCAACTAAGAAGTTCTCATATTGATAAATGTGGTATTTTTATAGGCTTTTAAATAAAATTTTGCGCTAGTGAATATANCTTATCTTTACAGCCAAGTTTTATTAGCTGATCTGTCTACGCAAATGTCAATATGTCATCAACTAAGAAGTTTTCATATTGATAAATGTGGTATTTTTATAGGCTTTTAAATAAAATTTTGCGTTAGTGAATATATGGCGTGCATCCAGCAGGAATTGAACCTACGAGTTTGCCAATTATGAGTTGGGCGCTTTAACCATTCAGTCATGAATGCTTAACAGGGATTATCTTATATCGTGAATAACTAAATTTTAATTGAAATGAAATCTTTAGTAGGAATCAATGAAACATCAATTCAAACCCTGGATATTTAAATTGAGAGGGATAAAAAATTCTCACTATTTCTTAGATTTCTGGATCAAATTCGATTCAGTGGGATCTTTCACATATTTTTTTCCACAATTCTTTGACCCCCGAATTTGGAGATAATAATTCTAATGGTAGTCTGTTTCTATGCCAATATCTAATCCTCCCCATTCCCAAAAATAATTATGTATAATGCTGAAAAAATTAAGTCTTAATTTAATAGGAATATCCAACACATATTGATAAAAGGGATAAGAGACGATGAAATTTTTTTATGAAAAATNCAATGAAACATCAATTCAAACCCTGGATATTTAAATTGAGAGGGATAAAAAATTCTCACTATTTCTTAGATTCCTGGATCAAATTTGATTCAGTGGGAGCTTTCACATATTTTTTTCCACAAAAAAGTTTTAAGAAATTCTTTGACCCCCGAATTTGGAGATAATACTGTTTCTATGCCAATATCTAATCCTCCCCATTCCCAAAAATAATTATGTATAATGCTGAAAAAATTAAGTCTTAATTTAATAGGAATATCCAACACATATTGATAAAAGGGATAAGAGACGATGAAATTTTTTTATGAAAAATANACGTGCGGCGCAGGGTATTCCTGAGTTATTTTCAGGTTATTTATGGGTTATTTTCAATAATCCCGAAATAACTCAGAAATAACCTGCTGTTTTTATTTTTGGGTTATTTCTGGATTATTTCGGAATTACTGANACGTGCGGCGCAGGGTATTCCTGAGTTATTTTCAGGTTATTTATGGGTTATTTTCAATAATCCCGAAATAACCCAGAAATAACCTGCTGTTTTTATTTTTGGGTTATTTCTGGATTATTTCGGAATTACTGAAAATAACTCAGGAATAACATGAAAATAACTCACGAATAACTTGCACCACACATATAAGTACGTCAGGTGCCTGGACAGAAAATGCACGTCTATGGGGGAGGGGCTACCACTGTTTGGTAGCGGTGTGCGTGTGGAAAAATAGACGCAGAAAGATATGTGTAGACTTGAAAGCATATGTACCCATAATTATGTGTGCATGGCACACGTGATTGACACACAAACACAAGCGTGTGCATGTAGCGCACAAGGNCCGGACAGAAAATGCACGTCTATGGGGGAGGGGCTACCACTGTTTGGTAGCGGTGTGCGTGTGGAAAAATAGGCGCAGAAAGATATATGTAGACTTGAAAGCATATGTACCCATAATTATGTGTGCATGGCACATGTGATTGACACACAAACACAAGCGTGTGCATGTAGCGCACAAGCTCATGCAAATCCCGCTAGTCACAAGCACACAATGACACACACATGAATGTTAAAATACTTAATAATTTTAAACCAATAGACACCCCTTAGAGAAGGAGAGAAAGTCACTCTCTCTACGAGCTTTAATACTTGTCATAAATGATGATCATCTTTTGTTTGAAATTCTTATCACAACGTATCTTGATTTAACCAATTTATGATAATAGGTCATGTCAAATCAAGTACATAACAAATAGTTATTCTGAGATCTATTTAAAACAATTCTTTTATTATCTAAATTATATCATACAATGCCATTAGAATATCTGATAATAATATAAAAAAACTAAAATTCATCATCATATTTTCAGCTATATAAATCAAACTATTTGTATCCAAAATAACNAGCACACAATGACACACACATGAATGTTAAAATACTTAATAATTTTAAACCAATAGACACCCCTTAGAGAAGTAGAGAAAGTCACTCCTCTCTTCTCTCTCAACGAGCTTTAATATTTTTCTCATATGTAGGTTATTCAACTTTTTGTATAGGTGCAACATAATCTTCCTTTCAAGGGTTTTGGTCTTTCTTTATACTATGTTTGGATATTATCATGGACACGTGTCTTCTTTATTTATTCCAATGCTCCTCCGCTAAGGGTAATAAATTATCCTATATTAAAAATTATAATAATNTCATCTAAGTCCATCGAGGCCTTACTCTTCCCAGAAAATATATAAATGTAAAATGAGTGAGCAAATAGCTCAGTAGGTTACATAAAATTTTTAATTAAATTCAATTAAAAAAAAATAATATGCATGATTGCATTATAAACATTTTACATGCATTAAACAAGTAAATAAGTATATATTATATATAAATATGTGCATATATACTTTACAGAATATAAACCATAAGAATATAACATATCACAACACCAGCAGTGTGCAAAGTTCATATCATGGAGTGTTATATTTTAAGAATTATGTATAATCACACATATATTATGAAAGTTACGTGTTATGACTAACTAATACACCAAAATTATGTGATATTTAAAGTATACTATTTTCATGTTTTTGTTACAGGTATATCAATTTTAGGCATTTGGAGCAAAAGTAGAAAAAAAGACAAAATTTGGAGCCAAAATAGTGAATTTTGTAATTCTGGTGCTAGAAGTGCCAGATTGGTGTCTGAAGCGCCACTTTATAGAGAGCTAGCGCCTAACGTGCCTAACTTGACGCCTGAAACGTCATTATACAAAGAGGCGATGCCTGAAGCGTAGAATCAGTGCCTGAAGCATCAGAATCAGCGCCTGAAGCACTAGAGCTCAAAAACTACACAAACTTAAGTAACTTGATGCCTGAAGTGCCAGATTGGCGCCTGAAGTGCAAAAGAAGACATTTGATGAATTAAGACGGTTCAGGATGAATTTTGCACAAATTTTGAAGGCTCCAAATCTTTCAAACGCTCGATGGAGTGATTCGATGCATCTAGACACTTTGGAAGGTTCTATAAAAAAGGGATATGTCTCTTTAATCAATGAACATGTCTTTTGGAATTCAAAAGAGTTGAATTTTGGAGGGAAATTTGAATTCTTATTGGAGGGAGGCAACCTCTAATAAAAGAGGGTGAAGTCTAGGGCAAAAGAGGAGAAGCCTTTCGGTGGAGAGAAGGCTTTCGGTGGCAAGAAAGGTGGCGTGAGAGAGAAGAGAGAGAGGCGAGCAAGAGAGATAGTCAAGGACTTAGAGATTTTCTTATAAGTTTGTAAGAGGAGAGGGAAAGTAAGAGATTTCTTCTTCATTACACTTCCAAGAAAGAATTGAGAGTGATTGTAAAGAGGGAAAATGCTTGAAGAGAACTTCCAGGGATTTACTTGGGAAGGATTGTGAGATAAGTTGTGTTTTTTATTTCCTTATTTTATAAACTTATTTTTATATATGAAATCTGTCTTTTGTCGTATCCTTCTCATGAATTCTGAGCAGTCTTTTTTATCCTTCTCCTTACTTTGAGATATGATTTCGTGAAGAATTGATTTTGTTTTATACGGTTTTAAATGTCAAACATTTGTGATGATTTAAACTTTGATCTTCATTTACTTTTTGATATGGCTAATTGAGATGTTAAAATGTGTTGAGAAACATATGATCCGAAAAGGCTATGATTTCTACAACATAGTGAGAGCCACATTTAATTTCATGGGTAATGATGTTATCCATGGGGATGAATGCAAAAAAATAGGAAAATATACTTTGTTGGATGCAGAATTTAAAATTTTAAGGTGACAGATTAAAATCCTAAATTTGGTCCAGTTGATTGAAAACTAATGCGAGATTGTTAGCCCTCAGGTGAGGGAGAAGTGAGAGCTCTGAAGTAAGAGTCGGTATCCTCCCAACCTAACTACGGAATTAGGGACCAGACCAAACTCTAGAATGGTGAATGTTNAGTATACTATTTTCATGTTTTTGTTACAGGTATATCAATTTTAGGCATTTGGAGCAAAAGTAGCAAAAAAGACAACATTTGGAGCCAAAATAGTGAATTTTGTAATTCTGGCGCTTGAATTGCCAGATTGGTGTCTGAAGCGCCACTTTATAGAGAGCTGGCGCCTGACGTGCCTAACTTGACGCCTGAAACGTTATTATACAGAGAGGCGATGCCTGAAGCGTAGAATCGGCGCCTGAAGCACTAGAGCTTAAAAACTGCGCAAACTTAAGTAACTTGATGCCTAAAGTGCCAGATTGGCGCCTGAAGTGCTAAAGTAGACATTTGATGAATTAAGACAGTTCAGGATGAATTTTGCGCAAATTTTGAAGGCTCCAAATCTTTCAAACGCTCGATGGAGTGATTCAATGCATCTAGACACTTTGAAAGGTTCTCTAAAAAAGGGATATGTCTCTTGAATCGATGAACATGTCTTTTGGAATTCAAAAGGGTTGACTTTTGGATAGAATTTTGGAGGGAAATTTGAATTTCTATTGGAGGGAGGCAGCCTCTAATAAAAGAGAGTGAAGTCTAGGGCAAAAGAGGAGAAGCCTTTCGGTGGAGAGAAGGCTTTCAGTGGCAAGAAAGGTGGCGTGAGAGAGAAGAGAGAGAGGCGAGCAAGAGAGATAGTCAAGGACTTAGAGATTTTCTTCTAGGTTTGTAAGAGGAGATGGAAAGTGAGAGATTTCTTCTTCATTATACTTCCAAGAGTGAATTGAGAGTGATTGTAAAGAGGGCAAGTGCTTGAAGAGAACTTCTAGGGATTTACTTGGGAAGGATTGTGAGATAAGTTGTGTTTTTTTATTTCTTTTTTTTATAAACTTATTTTTATATATGAAAGCTGTGTTTTGCCGTATCCTTCTCATAAATTCTGAGCAGTCTTCTTTATGCTTCTCCTTACTTTGAGATATGATTTTGTGAAGAATTGATTTTATTTTATACGGTTTTAAATGTCAAATATTTGTGACGATTTGAACTTCGATCTTCATTTACTTTTTGATATGGCGAATTAAGATGTTAAAATGTGTTGAGAAACATATGATCTGAAATGGCTATGATTTCTACAACATAGTGAGAGCCACATTCAATTTCATGGATAAGAGTGTTATCCATGGGGATGAATGCAAAAAAAAAAGGAAAATATACTTTGTTGGATGCAGAATTTGAAATTTTAAGGTGACAGATTAAAATTCTCAATTTGGTTCAGTTGATTGAAAACTAATGCGAGATTGCTAGCCCTCAGGTGAGGGAGAAGTGGAAACTCTGAAGTGAGAGTCGGTATCCTCCCAACCTAATCATGGAATTAAGGACCAAACTCTGGAATAGTGAATGNAAGGGGAATGATGCTTTCTTAAATCTGAACTCTTTATCACAGAAACTTTGTTTAGTTTATAGAATTTTACTTTTTTTATGCACTTGAAAGAGGGTACAAAATATAATTGCTCATATTTGACACAATATTATATATATATATATATATATATATACTAGTTATAAAGGGGAATGATGCTTTCTTAAATCTGAATGATGCTTTCTTAGATCTGAACTCTTCATCACAGAAACTTTGTTTAGTTTATAGAAATTTACTTTTGAAGTTTAGCAACTAGTTTAGTAAACTTAGTTCTTTTAATTGTGTTTTATTTAACATACACTCAATTACTTTAGATTTGAATTTAGTACTTACGTTTTAAAGTTTGAATTGTGTTTTACAATATAATCATAAGAATTTACTCATAAGCATTTCCAACTTCTCTGTGGGATCGATATCTAGAACTCCATTAGAGTCATTTATTGCTTGAACGATACGTATACTTCCGTTATTATTATTATGGATATGACAGTTTAAAGATTTTAAAAGAAAAACTTAATTTTACTAAAGTTATTTTTATTGGGATCAAAATTGCATATTTATTATAAGTGTTGTTGTGTGTGTGTTTTATGATATTAAAAAATATTTTATGATATTGAAAAATATTTGCAAAAACAATACACAAAAAATCATCAAGTTTTTGGCACAGTTATCGGGGAAGTAACGGTAAATTATTTTATAATTTAAAACATTTTATTTGAACTGAAAAACTGTTTGTAGTTTAATTTAAATATTTTCATATTTTAGTGTGTTTGCTTATTTTAATTGTTTGTTGTGTTTGTTTATACGTAGTTTAAGATCTGAAAATTTAGTACCTTACGATTCAGAATTAGAAAAAACAATTAGAAAAATTTGAAAATAATAAAAATAGATAGATAATTCCAGCGGAATAGCTTGCAACTCAAGTAATTTTGGAAATGAACATCATCAAAGACCTTTAAGATATTATACTAATCTTACAACAGATGAAATTCATTTGAGTATACAAAACCCTACTGTAGCTGCCAATTCATTTGAGCTTAAATCTGATATTAACTAAATGGTACAAAATAATCAGTTTGGGGGAACACTAACTGAAGATCCTGACTTAGAACTTGTTAATTTTCTAGAATTGTGTGCTACATTTATATATGATGGAGTGTTGAATGATGTCGTCATAATTAAACTTTTCCTTTTTCATTAAGGGATAAAGCTAAGATGTGGTTAAAATCTTTAGCATTTGGATCTATCAAAACTTGGGGAGACTTATCACAAAAAATTTTATCTAAATATTTCACACCCTCAAATACTGCTAAGCTTAGAAATGATATTACATCCTTTTATTAGTTTGAAGGGGAATCATTTTATGAAGCTTGGGAAAGATTTAAAGATCTCCTTAGGAAATGTCCACACCATGCGTTGCCAGATTGGTTAATAATTTAAACTTTTTATAATTTATTGGTTGAATCTCTTAGATCAATAATTGACGTTGTTGCTTGATACACTAAAATAATATGTTGCTTTAAGTATACATTTTATGTTTATTTATGGTGATATTGCACTTTAAAGAATAATATTTCATGTTTTTTATTGCAGGTATATCAATTTTAGGGATTTAGAGCAAAAGTAGAAAAAATGATAAAATTTGGAGCTAAAACAAAAAATTTTGGGATTCTGGTGCTTGAAGTGCCAGAACTAGCGTTTGAAGCACCACTTTACAGAGAGTTGGCGCCTGAAGTGTCATTTGACAGTGAGTTGGTGCTAGAACTGCCATATTTGGTGCTTGAAGGGCCAAAACCCAGAACAACACGATCTTAAACAAGTTAGCGCCAGAAGCGCTAGAGCTGGCGCCTGAAGCACTAGAGCTGGCGCCTGAAGCGCTAGAGATGACTTTTTTGTGGATTAGGGCAGTTCAGGACGGATTATGCACAATTTTAAAAGGGACACTTGTTCTAAACACCCAATGGAGTAATTCAATGCATTTAGACACTTTGGAAGGTTCTTTTATGAATGGATATGTCTCTTAGATCAATTGACATGTTATTTGAATTCAGAAGAGTTGGCTTTTGGATAGAATTTTGGAGTGAATTTTAAATTCTTTTTTAAGGTAGTAGCCTCTAATAATAGAGAGGGAATTCTCGGGCTTGAAAGAGAGGGAGAAAGGGTGCATGAAAGGGGTGCTGAAGAGAAAGAGAGGAAGAAAGTGTGTGTGAAAGGAGGGCTAAAGAAAGAGATTGGCGTGAGATAAAGAGAGAGAGAAAGTCAAGGGCTTGGAGATTTTCTTCAAAGAATATAAGAGAAGAGGGAATGTGAGAGATTTCTTCTTCATTACACTTCTAAGAGAGAATTGAGAGTGCTTGTAAAGAGGGAATGTGACCATGCCGCCTATGTAGTAATATTGGTGTGACCATGTCGAATTTGGGTGTGACCATGCCTGCAAAGTGGAAAATATTATTATAAAAAACTTTTCTTATTAAATTAGAAATATTTACTATTGATACACCAAAATAATATACTTTTTTAAGAACTTATTTTATGCAAAGTAGAAGTATTATTAGAAATAATCTTCAAGGGTATTTTTGTGTTTTTATTGCAGGTATATCATCTTTAAGCATTTGGAGTAAAAATAGCAAAAATGATGAAATTCAGAGCCAAAACAACCAATTTTAGGATTTTGGCGCATGATGTGCCAGACTGGCGAATGATGTGCCAGATCGGCGCATGATGCACCAAGTATGACTTTTTCAAATTAAGGTGGTTCTAGACAAATTTTGCATGAATTTTCAAAAGAACACTTGTTCTACACACCTCTTCGAGTAATTTAATGTATTTAGACACTTTGGAAGGTTCTTTTATGAAGGGATATGACTCTTGGATCAAATGACACAACTTTTAAATTAAAAAGAGTTGGTTTTTAGAGGGAATTTTGAATTCTTTTCTAAAGGAGGCAGCCCAAAATAAAATAAGAAGACTTCATAGAGTTTGAGAGAGGCTTTTGTGTGTGACATGAGGGAGAGAGATAATGTGACATGAGTTAGAGAGAGAGAAGAGGAGATTTTCTTCTATGATTGTAAGAGTAGAGTGAAGGTGAGAGATTTCTTCTTCATTAAACTTCTAAGAGAGAATTGGGAGTGATATAAAGAGAGCAAGGCTTGAAAAGAACTTCTAGGGATTTTCTTAGGAATGATTGTGAGATAAGTTGTATTTTTATTTTTATTTTTATTTTCTTAACTTATTTTTATATATGATATTTGTGTTTTGTCATATCATTCTCATGAATTTTTGGTAGTCTTTTTTATCCTTGTCCTTAATTTGAAGATATGGTTTTGTGAAAAATAGATTTCATTTTCCACAGTTTTAAACAATAATAATTTGTGATGATTTGAACTACAATCTTCATTAACCTTTCAATCTGACCAATTGAAATGTTAAAACTTGTTGAGAGACATATGTTCTTAAATGAGATATGATTCCTAGAACATAAGGAGAATCAAATTTGATTTCATGGAAGAGTTTGTCATCCATGGGCTTGGGTGCAAATAAATAGGGAAATATAATTTTTTGGATAAAGAATTAGAGATTTTAAGGTGATAGATTAAAATCTCCAATTTGGTTCAGTTGATTGGAAACTAATGCGAGATTTTTATCCCTCAAGCGAGGGAGTAGTGGGAGCTCTAGAGTGCCAGCCAGTATCCTCCCAACCTAATTATCCCGGAAAACATAGTTGTGTAAAATTTATAAAGTTGACTCTGCTTTGCAACGACGCAAAAACCGTGATGTGGCATTTTATGAATAATAAAGTTAAGCACTTAAATTTGGAATTCTACGCAAGTATATGTATCATTTTCAGGTAATATAAGATTTTTTTTTAAGTCCCAAATTTTGATCCTACGAGGAAGGTTTAAATTTGATATGATAAATTAACTAGGAAATTCACAGAAATCAATCAAAATTATTGTCACTAATTTTGAATGTTTAAGATATTATCAAAACTAAATTATTTACTACTAGCAAAATTTAAAAGAAGGGTTTAAAATTAATAACTACTAAACTATGTTTATGTGATAAAGTTTTCTAATATAAAAACCATCTTTCCCACTACAACGAGTTTTTGGTGAGATGAGATGAGATAAATGGTTTAGATATATATTGTGCCAAATAGGAGCAATTTTAATTCTCTATCTTGATTCGGTATTATAGAAAATCATTAGTTAATCTTAGGTTTAATCCCCAAATTTGTGGCTAGGCTAGGAGGATACTGGCTCCCACTTCCCTTCCTCTGAAGGCTAACTCTTGCTTTAGTTTTTAAACACTAAGATTGAATTGGGGATTTCTAGTTTGTCACCCTATAAATCTCCAATTCCACACCCAAAAAAGTATATTTCCTTATTTATTTGCACTTAATTCCATGAATGAAATACTCCTTCATGGACTTAAATGTGATTCTCACTCTGTTGTAGAACTCATACTCCATTTCTTGGATCATATGTTTCACAATATATTTTAACAATTCAATTGGCCAGATCGAAAAGTAAATTAAGAGCTGAGTTGAAAAACCATCACAATTTATTTTAAATTTTAACATTGGCACATCCATATTATCTTTTCATTTCACAATATCTCAGAGTAGGGAGAAAGATAAAGTAATCTACTCAGACTTCATGATAAAGATACAACAAAACATAAATTTCATATATAAAAGAAAGTTCATACAACAATAATAAACTAACAACACTTATTTGAAACTCTTTCTCAAAGTAAATCCTTTATAGCCTCTCTTACAAAATTTGGAAAGAAGAAATCTCTCACTTCTCTTCCTCTCCAACACTTCTTAGAGAAGAATTCACACTTAAACTCACCACAAAAGCTCAAAATTATAAAAACAATAACTAACCAATAGTGTGGAATGTAGGTGTGTGAAGATGAAAACTGAAATGAGTGGAGGAATTTTAAATGGTGTGAAGGGGGGAGGAGGTTCTGATCGAATTTTGGCCCTAAATAGAGCCTAAGTCGATTCTCCAATAGGTGCATCCAAAAACTCTTCAAAAAGTGTCCAAATTCGTCGAATATTTTAGAAACAGGGCTTCCACCGACACTAGCACTGTCGACGCCCATCCTGGCGCCATCGGCACAGAGGCCCATAATTAAATCCCAAGTCTCTGTCAAATGGCGCCGTCGGCACCCTGTCTGGCACCGTCGTCGCTGAACAATTTTTTAACTTCTCCATTTTTTCTCCAAATTCAATACTTTTTGCTCCAAGTCATAAAAATCAACAACCTACAATAAAACATAGAAAATACCTTTCATTAAAGTGCAATATCACCAAAATTGAGTATAAAATATGGGTCTAAAATTTTATATATTTTTGTTGTATTAAAATCCCCCAAACTTAGGGTCTGTTTGGGGCAGCTGCAGCTTATCCAGCTTCTGCTGATAAGCAGCTTATCCTGATAATCTGCTGATGAGTAGCTGATTCGGATAAGCTGTCTGGTTGTTTGGTTGGCGCTTATGAAAAATAGCCGATTGTGAAAAATTGACCATTTTGCCCCTGTTCTGAATAAGCAGTTTAGCTGTTTGGTTAGTGTGTTTTGTAAACAGCTTATTTGGAAGTTATTTTTCTTTAAATGTATAATCTGTGCAGCAGAATCTATTCTTCTCTAAACAAAATTAAAGATAAATATTCAGACAAGAAAATACCAAAAAGTTGAGTTTTATTCATATAACTACAGCATATCTGATCATATCAAACGAACATGTTACATACAAAAGTCAAACGCACATGTACATGC
>JXCR01142786.1:72608-97921 GCA_002079205.1 Phalaenopsis hybrid cultivar | reverse complement strand
TCAGTGGTTATCATGTTTAGTTTTGTGAAGAATTATCAGCTCTTCCGCTATAAAGAGGGGGTGATTAAATGAATACAATGTCAGAATTTCTACAGAAATTATCATTTATCGNGGCATGCACTGCCTCTGCACCTCTTTGCATGTATCTGGATTATTCATCTCAAGAATTAGTCAGGTTTTAGCACAACAGTAAGTACTGAGTGCTTGTGAGACAAAGTGAGTCATATAAGTTATGGGTTAGGAAATTTTATATGTGAACCCATATATAATAATTATACATGTTAGTTAGAAGTTATGAGGATTTGATTTATAATATTGAAGTTGATTTATTTTCTTTCCTATACTAGATTTATTTCCTTTCTTATTTTATGTTTTCCTACTTTTTGTTGTTTCATTTATTTCCATGTAATTATTAAGAATTGATTAATTGGAGATATATGTATTATATCTTTCATTTCATGTTTTTTTTTTTAAATTATTATTATTATTATTATTTTGTCATTCATATTCTAGGATATGCCCCTTGGTAGGGAAAGAAGAAGTATTAGATAAGAAAGGTGGACGTAAATGGAAAAGGGCGGAGGGCTGGTGGATCTCAGTATTGAAGCCGCAACTGCAAGTTGCGAGAGCGTCGAGAAATGGCAGTGGCAATAGAGGACCCTCGAGCGCCTTTCTTCTCAGCTCGCAGATGATCTCCTTAGACGTCTACACAACAGCCGCCTCCTTTTCACATCCATCCTTAAAGTTTCCACCTTTCTATCAAAATGGTTGACTAAAAGAATTGGACCTGTCAAGATGCGCAAGTGTCACGGATGATGGCATTATGCATTTTTATCCATTTCAAGTTTGTAGAAGCTATGTGTGTCGAAAAAATGATTGATTGTTGGAGTGCTCTGCCTCTCTTCCTTTGTAATTATCCGTGTGTTTGATCTGGGAGGGATTCTTGTCACTGATAAGGCACTATCATCATTACAGGTGCTGACACTGCTTGATCACTTGGATTTATTGCACAGTGAAATTTCCAACATTGGTGCTACTACGATTTAAAAGTTATCTATGTTGAGCTTTTTAAATATAGCTTGGACTAAAGTTACCAGATTACCTTTTCTTTCTCTTTCTTGTCTAAACACGAGTAACCACACTATCCATTCTATAGTTGATGGAGACAATGGAGCCACTTCTTTTTTGTCAAAGTTGATTGTTACTGGAATACTTTTTATTGATGTAGATTAGGTTTTTTCAAGTCTACAATCAAGCTGCTAGAAATTCATGGTTATATCTTACTCAAACATTCGCAACTTCAACTTTTTGGTTTTTTTGGATAACCTGGAACATTTAAATCTTAGTCATACCCAGATAACCGATGGTTCAATGGAGCAAGTAGCATCAGCTGGAGAGGAATTGAAATATTTAAATCTCAGCGGACTTTTCTTGTAGCAAACCCCTCCAGAGTTTTTTTCTACTACAGGACCCTTCTCAGTCCATACCTCAGGCCATATCCTGCAGTTTTACTTGCATATGTTTTTTTCTTTTTTCTACTGGTCATACCCTGTAGCTTTCCCTGCAGGTGTTCTTCCTTTTTTTCTCGCAAGCCATATCCTACAATTTCTTGTAGGTTGTCTACTTCCCTGTAAACATTTTTTCATCATTACTTATAGAAGCATTTTGTCTATCTGCAGACATGGCAAAAACTGTAGTCAAAGACATCGCCTATCTGCAGTCATTGCAAAAACTGTAGTCAATGACAATCGCAGTTAACTAGAAGTCAAATTTTCTTGTAGGTTGTTTACTTTCTTGCAAATTTCTATGCAGAATTATCTGCAGGAGCTTTTCGCCTACCCATAAACACTGTAGAAACTGCAATCAACTAAAAATATTCTTAAATGTTTTTGGTGTTGATTGTCAAGTACGGGATGAAGACTTCAAGTTCTACCTCATAAAGAAAATTCCTTGCCTATTGTTTGATATTATCATGTTCAAATTGAGCATGATTGTCAACTATATTTCAACTTGAGGGAGATTGTTAGAAGTTATATTAGGAAAAAGTTTATTCCTGTTAAGAATTATGGGGATTAGATTTTACTTTATTTCCTATTTCAGATTTATTTTCTTGGATTGAATTCATTTTCTTTCCTATTTTATGTCGTTTCTTTTTTTCTCCAAGTAATTAATATGAATTGATTAATTGGAGATATAGGTGTTATATCTTTCATTTCATGTTATTTATTTTTTTTTGTATTTCCTATTCTAGGATTCATGTAAAGGATATTTATACCTCCTTTTCATATCAATAATATAAGTATTATGAAATATGAAAATCAACAATACTTTAGGTTATATCTTTGTTAGGAAATAAATCAATGGCATTAAATAAAATTAAAAAATAAAGAACAAAAGTGATCCCGAACAAACTCTAATGCAGTGTTTTTTTGTTAGGAAATAAATTAATGACATTAATTACCCTGATATGATGTAATGACATTAATTGTCCTGATATAGAGTAATTAACGTTGATTTCATATGTTGATGTCTAAGCTTAATTTCTGTTCTTAATTGATTTTCTTTTCTATTCTAAATCTTAAAATATTTGCATAAATATCACCCTTTGTATAATGGGATGAAGGCACCAAGAAATACAAATACTTTTTCCTTATTATGGTATCAGAGCCCTAGTTTTTTTTTCAGCACTTAATCACTGCCCTGTTATCGAACCAGAGCCAAACCCTTCCCTGTCGCGCAAACCTTCTGCCTCTCCTTCCCTGTTGCGCAAACCTTCTGCCTCTGTGCCCTAAGCACACAGATCTACTCTGCCCTTAATCCTCTATGTGATCCTTCTTTTGCTTTACTCTTGTGTGATTCCTTCTTATTTAAATCAAATCTCGGCTCTGCCTTAACCGGTTAAGGCAAGTTCGCACCTTCGAAGCTAGGCAAGCTTGCGTCGTTCGAAGCAGCCTCTTCCTTGTGGCGTTCGATCCCTTTTGTCTCTTATTCCAACGCCTGCACACCGGTGTTTCTCTGTGCTCTTCCCTATGCGATATCAGGTGCATGCTTGAGCTCGCGATTACCTCTCTGCCCTAGCGCGCAAAGAGGCCGCAACCCCGACTCGACCCAAAGCTGTCATCTTGATTTCCCTCTCTATTGTCACGATTCCCGTTTGCCAAAGAAGCTGTTGTATGAGCTTTCCTCCTCTCTGTTGCCACGATTCCCCTCTGCCATAGCCTCATGTGATCGACACTTGTTGCACCTCGCTTTCGCAATTGAACACGCTCCTCCTATCTATTCGTAGAAGCTTTATTCTCTGTGACCTCCACTCCCTAATCGAGAAATCAGATTTTGCAAATCCGATTGCAATAGTTTTGACTGGTTCAAACTTTAATTTGTGGGTCCAATGAATGAAAAACTTCTTGATCGGTCGCAACTTTGGCATATTGTTACTGGAGATATCAATAAACCAATCAAACAACAAAATGAAACATATGACAAATTTGTTAACCGCCTTGAAGATTGGGATAGCAAAAACCATCAGATTATTACTTGGTTTCGTAACACCTCTATTCTATTTATTTACATCTAATTTGCTGATTATGACACTGCAAAAAAAAATGGGAGTTATTGGCCAATAGATATTGGACTACTGGACTTGCTCATTACTTTCAGTTATGGACTACACTTCATGTTAGGAAATAAATTAATGTCATTACATCATATCGGGGCAATTAATGCCATTGCTTTTTTTCCTAACAATCTTAATTCTCTTAAACCTGTTAAAATTGTGATCATGTAAAAATTAATTATTTGACTTATGATGCATAGTAATATTTGTATGTTATTTATATTTTTTAGAGATCAAATTTGTATTTTATCTTTAATTATGGGCGGAAATTAAATATATACTCTTAAGCATGAATTAAGTCATTNCCGTCAACCCACAAATCTGGGTCGAAATATTTATCTCCAAAGAAGCCGTTGCCGTCAGAATTACTGCAGCACCATCCTGGTTTGCTTATGTGGTTGTCCAATATCACCATTATGTTGTTGTCGCCTAAGTTTCTAACCACAGCCTGCCATTGACTCAGGTAAAGATATATCTCAAAGTTTGAATTTAACTAAAAGTATGAGCTGTTAAAAGAAGTAACCAATATATTTTTGTTGTTTTTTATAACAATTTATTTTTAAATTTATTGCTCATTAAGAGAAATATTACAAATTTCTCTGCAGGTCAAGCACTGGTTTTCTAATACGACCAGTATGTTGTTCCCTCAAGTTTGAAACCTATTAGGTATGATATCAAGGTTTGAATTTGAATATTTTAGAAGCAGCCGTTACTTGTTGAGTCTATTTTATTATATTTTATACCTGTTTATTTCTAAGCTTTATTGCTTTTATATGTCGTTCACCTAACTTTGTAACCACGGCCACCCAATTGGTTCAGATAAGATGTCAGCATCAGGCTTCATTTTCTTGGGGCCATTTACATACATACCACACAATTCTTATTTATTTACATGTGTAACACCTAAACATTCATATTTACATGCATATCACTTAAATAGTTAACGTCACATCAAAAATATATTCATCATTATTTTCTTAAAAGTGAAATATATTCTCATGCATAAATTTGAAACCAAGATGCTAAAAATATAAATATCAATTTTGGGCATTAGATATATAAATTCATAAGATTGTGCAGCATGTTACTGTTTTTGTGATGAATAACAATATATTTGAAACTATAATTTAAAAAATTAAAAGTTAACAAATCCTTAATTTGATCAGAAGTATGATTTGAATTATTCAGTGGTGAAGCAGCTAATATCTGTTAATTTTCTTAGTTGTACTTTCTAGCTATATTTTTTTAAATTCTGTTAAGCTTGAATAAGTGCTGCAAGTATAATTTTTCGCAGCAGTTTTAAATGCAGTATAATTTTATGAATTTACAGTGATTAAAATCACATTTATTTTGAACTTCTTAAATCCTCTCAAAACCAATTCAAATATAAGAGTGATTTTTGCATACATTGTCCGGAACGGTACAATGCATGATTCACTTGATCGCGGTGTTTTTCTTTCTTTCTCTCAGCCGTGATCCGAGAATCGCCGCCGTTGTCCGGACAGAGCTTTACTTCCGGACAAAGTATGCAAATTTTTTTCCAAATATAATAATCATTTTCACCATTATAAGAATTAGCTCGAGAGATATACAGTCAATTTATGACGTTTTACATCAGACTTTGCGCCCTCTTCCACCTACTCTCATTAAANCTGTTAAAAGAAGTAACCAATATATTTTTGTTGTTTTTTATAACAATTTATTTTTAAATTTATTGCTCATTACGAAGAAATATTACAACTTTCTCTGCAGGTCTAGCACTGGTTTTCAAATACGACCAGTATGTTGTCCCCTCAAATTTGAAACCAAGTCCTGTCATTTATTAGGTATGATATCAAGGTTTGTATTTGAGTATTTTAGAAGCAGCCGTTACTTGTTGAGTCTATTTTATTGTATTTTATACCTGTTTATTTCCAAGTTTTATTGCTTTCATATGTCGTTCACCTAACTTTGTAACCACGGCCACCCAATTGGTTCAGATAAGATGTCAGCATCAGGCTTCATTTTCTTGGAGCCATTTACATACATACCACACAATTCTTATTTATTTACATTTGTAACACCTAAACATTCATATTTACATGCATATCACTTAAATATTGAACGTCACATCAAAAATATATTCATCATTATTTTCTTAAAAGTGATATATATTCTCATGCATAAATTTGAAACCAAGATGCTATAAATATAAATATCAATTTTGGGCATTAGATATATAAATTCATACGATTGTGCAGCATGTTACTGTTTTTGTGATGAATAACAATATATTTGAAACTATAATTTAAAAAATTAAAAGTTAACAAATCCTTAATCTTAGTTGTACTTTCTAGCGATATTTTTTTAAATTCTGTTAAGCTTGAATAAGTGCTGCAAGTATAATTTTTCGCAGCAGTTTTAAATGCAGTATAATTTTATGAATTTACAGTGATTAAAATCACATTTATTTTGAACTTCTTAAATCCTCTCAAAACCAATTCAAATATAAGAGTGATTTTTGCATACATTGTCCGGAACGGTACAATGCATGATTCACTTGATCGCGGTGTTTTTCTTTCTTTCTCTCAGCCGTGATCCGAGAATCGCCGCCGTTGTCCGGACAGAGCTTTACTTCCGGACAAAGTATGCAAATTTTTTTCCAAATATAATAATCATTTTCACCATTATAAGAATTAGCTCGAGAGATATACAGTCAATTTATGACGTTTTACATCAGACTTTGCGCCCTCTTCCACCTACTCTCATTAAACTTCATTGAAAAATCCTGAAAATTGGTATGAGTACCGACACTCTTTCTATATTCAGATGATCTCATTTAAAACAGATAAAAAATACCGTCATCTAATTTTATCTCCCCATCTTTTTTACAGGAAACATGCGCTAACACTGGCTTTACAGCATCGTTGCCGAAATCTCAAGCAAAAAATCTCCTAGGTTTTTATATGCCTTTCTTCTTGTTATTTTACATCAAAATTTAGTGGCAGTTACATTCATACTCCCCAATTCCTGTTTACTTACACAGCAAACACCTAAATGTCTATTTTTCCAATTTCTTATATCACATGAAAAATATCATCATTTTAACATTTTAAAAGTGAAATACATCTTTTTGTACATTAAGTGTAATGGCATGTATGTAAAAATTGATGTTTAGGACTTAGATATGTAAATGCATAGGAATTAAATGGAATGTATGTAGATGTCCTAATTTTCTATTGGTAAATCCTTTTCTAAAATAACACGTTTCCTCCTTAACAGATTTCGGTAAACTACTCATGCAAACATCAATGAAATACACTGTGCTCACCTTGTAAGCCTCAAGGAGAGGGAGATCAACCAGAGTTGGATTGTTCACTTCGACAGCAGAGAGGGACTCATTAAGACCAAGGGAGAAGAAGGACTGCCGAACCGTAAGCGATGACAAATTGCCGTCGGTGACCAGGAAAAGCGGCCATGTGAACCTGACACAATTGAATCCCATAGATGCTATGCTTTTGGAGATAACATCCAAAGGCTGCTTACTGAGCCCCTCGGCTACCATAACCTCAAGATGGGTTACCCAATTCACACAAGCCAGCTTCACCCGCCGCCCTGATTCATCGACAATCCAGCGGGAATTTGTCGAAAGTGGTGCGGCCAACGTTGGCTGCCATGAGAGCAAGAATAAGGCTGCAAGGAGGAGGAGAAGGTTTGACATGTTGTTGTGCTCAGAGTAGCTGTAGGCTTTTTGATGGGTAATATAAGCAGTTGTTGGGTGTCTAGAAGGTTTGTGTAATCATTCAAGTATAAGGAGACTGTTGGCGGCAACGGAAAGTGGAGAAGCCTTGTGAAAGCAGTTTTCTGCTGTTTTAAGTATTGAGAAAATAGAGTTTATGTGCACTTCAGGGATTGCAATATGAAACCCGAATGAGATGATTACCTTGCTTCTACTTTACATCTTGGGTGTTAAAGCAACTTTGCTATTTGAGATAAGGTGGGACATAATGAGACATGATAGGGCTAGCACGGATCTCGAGGTAATTTATTGAATAAGAAATCATCAAACCTTGATATAAAGTCATCTAGAGCTTTGATTTCAGTAAATTTACAGTCAAATTGACCGGCTTAACGAGATAGATCCAATGATATCAAAATTAGTTCAATTTGAGTCAAATTAAGCTCAGATCAAGTCATTAAACCACACTCAGAAGTTTTACAGTCATATTTAGATGGTCAAACGAATGTCGAATCTAGCAAGTCTATAGTCGAATCGAGCATTTTGATCAAACAAATCCAGTGAGCCCAAGATTGCTCAATTTTGACATCGTTAAGACACTCAAATATACATCAAGCGTTGTTTGATCGAAGAAAGCTTTTTGGATCATTCGATCAAAGTGATTCATATTCATACATTAATTACACTCAAAACATTATAAATAGAGTCTCACTCCTCTCATAAAGTGGAGGAGAGCTTGAGATTTAAAGAAGAGCTTCAAGATTCGAGGAGCTGAAGTCAAGCACAATCACCGCCAACTGTCGTCGACCACCACCAATCTTCATTGATCACTGTCAATCGTCTTTGACCACCATTGTCATTTTTCGACCACCGCAGACCGTTTTCGATCACCGTCAATCTCCGTCAGTCACCGTTGAACGTCATCGATCACCGCTAACTACTGTCGACCACCATTGATCTGACGTCGTCAATCGTTATCAGTCGTTGTCTGTTCCTAGCAACAAATTCATCAGCACGTCAACGTTATAAATTGGGAAACCTAGTAACCATTTCTCGTTTGTGAGACAAGTAGTTGCAAATATAATCATCTTTTTATATTGAAATTCTTCAGTTGGGTAAGACCCCATGGTTTTTCCCTTTCGTGTTTTTCCACGTAAAAATTTTTGGTATCATTACTAGTTGACTTTTTTCTTCTGAGTGTGTGTTGCATCTTCATACCACACTAAAACGATAATCTACCACTCTACAACCATAATTTTTCTAGCACGTATCGGTTTGGCACTATATGTGGGAACTTCAATCTCACCATTGAAGTACTTGTGAATCTTACTGCATGACTACCAGACACAATATTCTTGACAATGGAGCATTCTGCTTCAATATCCATCGTTCTAGGGAGCAGTCACGAAGAAAAGGGTGACATACTTCTTCATCTTCCAACCCTGGAAGATGTTATCCCGCCAACGAAGGCGTCTCGGGTCCTATGGAAAATCGAATCCGCATAATGGAGGTTGTTTACCATTACCTAGAGATTTTACAGCTCCTACACTAGGCTCAACAGTCGTTGCCCACACCATTGAATGAAGTTCGTTTACCATTAACTCAGCGGCCTACGCAAAATGTGCCGCTGGAAAATACTCATGTCGGCCCTCCCCAAGAAGGAACACTTCTCCTGTTAAGTCATGATGTTGAACTCCTATATACCGCAGGTTCCGCTCATCAATCTCACATAGCTCACCTGGCACCGCCACACCTTATTCTCAATCCAAATGATGTCATTTGTAACGAGCTAAGACGTCTCGTCCGAGAAGACTTCCCTTTAGAGAAAAAGAATCGCTTCCCCACTCATTGTAAAATCCATGAATCTTCTCTCTTAGTGGATGGTGTCCTCTAAAGCCCCATTCTAATAGTCTTACAGCTCCTAAACATTGACACCCATGAAGGAATAACGGATCCATATGAGTATATTGATCACTATTGAATCATCATGTACATTCAGCGTACCTTTGATGTGCTTCAATGCCAAGTGTTCCCGACCACTCTTAAAGGACAAGCTCGCGCTTAGTTCTACTCTCTGGTAGGGGTCACTGTAAACACCTTTAACGAGCTTGCCAGATTATTCGTGGAGCATTTCATGGCAAACTGATTATTCATCAAGGATTCATTCCATCTCTCAGGAATTTGCCAAAGTGAAGGAGAGTCGCTCAAGAACTACTTCCGTAGGTGTTCTACTAAAGCCCATCAGATTTCGGGAGTGGATTCGGAGTTACCGAGATGAGTCTTCATTGGGGGGCTCCACCCATGACCTGTCTACTCATCACTGATGCGCAAGATAGTTCATTTTTTGCGCTGACCTTGTCCACCGTGTTGAGGCCCAAATCACTGCGAACGAGGCCATCAACGCACGTAAAGAGCGGTTCGACAATATGTGGAGGTTTTAGCATTGGAATTCAATGACGCTAAGCCCACTTATTAGCGTCAGAGTTAGAGGATCCTAATTCCGACGCTAATGCCCTAGAGGATCCTAATTCCGACGCTAATGCCCTAATATTTCTTCTTCCCCACCTACGACCAAAATATTTCATTTGACTCTTCCCCTTTGCAATGTCCTCCCCACCACCACTCTTCCATGTCTCAACCCGTTTTCTGGCATTTAAGGTGATAGAACTTCATCTACGCCTCCGAGCTTCGGTTTTACATGTGTTTTCAACGTTTTTTCATAGATTTGCATAGGCGTTAGTTTGGAGTTTGGAGTTTGGAGTTTGGATTTTTTTGTTAGCTATGCAATGCATAAGGATTAGATTGTTTAACATAACATTTAAGTGTTACGTGCCTAAATATAAAAGTTTAGGCGTGAAATGTGTAAATATATAAGAATTTTGTGCTATGTATGGAAATGCCCCCAAAAAAAATTTGATCAATTTGAGTGCTATATGTATGACTAATTATAAAAATTTAGATATGCAATGTATAGGTGTGAGATATTTAAATACATAAAGAATTTTTGTGCTATGTATGTAAATGCCCCCAAAAAAATATTTTGAAGATTTGAGTGTTATGTATCTAAATATACAAATTTATGTGTGAGATATGTAAATACATAGGAATTTTTGCTATGTATGTAAATGCCCCAAACATATTTTAATTTGACGATTTGAGTGCGATCTATCTAAATATGAAAGTTTATATGAGATATGTAAATATATAAGAATTTTGTGCCATGTATGTAAATGCCCCCCAAAAGACTATTTTAAAGATTTTAGTGTTGTGCATCTAAATATACAAGTTTATATGTGAGATATGTAAATACATAAAAATTTTGTGTTATGTATGTAAATGCCCCAAAAAAAACTTATTGTGAGGATTTTAGTGCGATCAGTCTAAATATGAAAGTTTATTTGTGAGATATGTAAATACAGAAAAAATTTGTGCTATATATGTAAATGCCCAAAAAAATTTGTGTTAGACATTTTTAGCTTTGGCTTTGTGTTTATGTGGTGTTAGTGTTATTTAGTGTTATATGTTTAAACCTAAAAATTTAGGTGTATGAAATGTAAATATATAAGAATTTGGTGATAAGTCTGTAACTGACCCAAAAAATAGTAAAGTTTTGGGTGTAAGTTTATGTGTGAGATATGTAAATACATAAGAATTTTGTCCTATGTATGTAAATGTCTCAAATAAGTTTGTGTTGGCTATGTATTTTAAATCTTTTAGTTTTTTATTGTTTTTTTTTTGTGTGAAATGTAAAGTTAGGTTGGTAGTCATGCATGGGGTTGTCTGGCGACAGATTTAAATAGGACACATTGACGTTGTACAAACTTGTAGAATTACATCTATGATGCAGATGGATATTTGAAACATGAGATCATGGATGTATAGTAGATTATATCTATAAGAAAAAGACTTACTGACAAGTTTTTTACTAATATTGAGGAATTCGTGCAGGCAGCATCACAATTCTCTATTTACCTTTCAAAAGACAGGTTCTGATGCCCCTCTACGAAGCACAAGAATCAGGCTTACCTTCACCTAATGAAGTGAAGTTGAATCTATACCGTAGGGATTTAAACTCGATTATTGGTATTGGACTGCAAATTGTGATTTTGAACCAGATGTTCAGTAGGATCATACTTCATCAAGTTATGCCTCTTCAGCGGTTCATGATTCTGGCTTGTATGAAGAAATGATTAATGATGTCAGCAAAGCTCTATTGGAAGTGTTCCTGATAATGATTCATATGTATTTACATACCTAACACCTAAACTTTAATTATTACATTTATATCCAAACCTTTCATATCACAACCACCACTTGAACTTTTAAGAAGCGAAGTACACCTCTTTATGCATAGGAAAGGTGGCATGTATCTAAAAATTGAAGCTTAGGTGTCAGATATGTAAATACATATAAATTCTGTGATATGTATGTAAATCTTCCAATATTTAATCGTAATATGTGAAATTATTCGTCATCTATCCACTAAAATAGCAAGGAATTTGAAGAGAGTTTTGTTGCAAAGGAGACTAGAAAAGCTGTTTCATGACCCTAAGGCTTGGAGCATACAAGCAAACATGATTCACGGAACATGAAATTGTGGAAACATAACAAAATGAAACATGAATTCTTTTCCTCTATTGTCTCCTATTGAGGGTCATATTTTAATTTAATTCTAATAAATTATGATCATTTTTATACAACATGCCCAAGTCTTTTTAGGTCTACCTTTACCTTTCTTAGCGCAAGTCAAATCTAAAACATATACTCTCCTAGCAGGGTCATTAGATGATCGAAATTTAATGTGACCAATACATCTTAAGAAGACTCTCTCTAACTTTATCTGCCACTCGAACAACACTAACCCTTTCACAGATATATTCATTTCGCATTTTGTTCCTAAGTGTAAAACCACTCGTCCACCTAAGCATTCTCATCTCAGCAACACTTAATTTTATGCTTCTCTTTTATAGGCCAACATTCTGCTCCAAAAAGTATTGTAGGTCTCACCATCATCTTATAAAATTTTCCTTTAAGTCTAAGAGGTAATTTTCTATCACACAATAGGCCTTATGCTTTCCCCTACTTCAATCTTTGAACTTGAATTCTATTAAGAAAAATCCCCATCTATTTCACCATCACTTTGAACAATAGCTCAAGATGTCTAAAATGTTCACTCCTTTGACTTGATCACCCATTGTTACAACCTTGCCACAAAATCAACTAACACTTAAATTACATTCCATGTAATCAATTTTAGATCTACTCAAATGAAAGTTTTTAGACTATAAAATTAACATTCATAATTCAAGCTTTTTCTTGAACTCTCTCTCTAATCTTATCCACAAAAAAGTATATCATAAGCGAAAAGAATACGCCAAGGTACGAAGGCCCAAATGAGTAAAAAGAACAAATGGAAATAAAACTAAAGACCAACGATGAGTACATAGAAAAACAGATACGGAGCCATTATTCGCTGCAGCAAAGCATGTCACAACTCACCCATATCACCATAATTAATGCCACAATTATGATAAATATCATACAAATATGATTGAAATTCCAATGCAGATATTTTATACCCAAAACCCAATACAAATATGATTGAAGGTATTACGCACTAGAGTAAAGTAAGTCCCAACGTAGTAATATCAACATAGCTAAGAACACTAACTATGATAAACATCATTACAAATATTATTGAGATTCTGATACAGGAATTTAAGTTATTCGGTCCTTATCCCAAAACCCAATAACATGGTAGAGAACTCCCTTCTCGGCATATAAGATTAGCTTGTGATGCAAATGTTACATTCTATTATAGGAAGCTCAAATACGTTAAGAGAAGTCTAAATATGCAGCTGCATCTGGGTAATCATTTCATCAACTTTCCAACAAATGCCGCAAACAAATCCCAACCCACAGATTAACTAAACATCTTGAAGCATGAACGGGATTTAGGAGAGTTCAAACTTAAAATTGGATAGAGTGCTGCAGAAAATTTAGTAATGAGCATCGAACTGGAAATTTATGAAGTTTGGGGTGAGTTTGCATGCAACAGATTTATAGATCCACGAGCATTCTCCATTTTAGAATAATGTTTCACTCTGGATAATAACAAAATATAGGAATTTTCTTTTTCGTTATGCCCCAACTTAATGCGGCACCTAGGCCACATAACTTGAGAAACAAAATAATATTTATTATAATAATAATTATCATAACATAACAAATCAAAACGAAAAGTCCTCAATTTTTAAGGATTTTTTTGAGGATTTTCTTGGGTGAGTCTTAAGGTGTATTTGTTTCAAATAAGAGAAATTATTCAATGCGGAGCACTTATGCAGTTTTACGTGCAGACTTCTAATATTATGTCATCACGTGAGGGTTATTGGGAGGCTATCGAAGTGAAACCGCAGAGATTATTAAGGGGTTATGGAAGTGTTATTATGAGGTTATTGCAGTAGTTATGGAGAGTCAGAAATTATTTGAGTGTTATTGAGGTATTATTATGAGATTATTGTGGAGTGTAACCACTTATTTTAACTTTATTAGAATTAATGCTCCAATAAACTCCAATTATGGTGGGTAAGAAAGAGAGAGAGAGTGCTTTGTAATAATTTCTCCCATAATAAACACGGTTTTCTTCCAATTTGGGTCGCGTGTTTCGTTGCTTTTGTTTGCAAACAAGGTTCGGTGGTCCGCGTTGCCCCCAGCCTTCGACTCTTCTGCCCTGGCGAGAGAAGAGCCGATCTGCTGCTTCCGTCGTTCTTGCGTCCCATCCCGCCTCCGTGAGAAATGCCGCATGTTGCCATCGCTTCTCTGCCTAATCAAACGGTCAGAGTTCAGAGCTCGACTCAGATCCTGGCTTTCTCATTCTCCTCTTCCCCGAGACTCCCACTGACAGAGTCGGCTTCCTAAGCTTCACTTCTCAACATCCCGCGTTCTACCGGTATCGTCTTCCACCCTTTCTCTTTTTCATCATTCTCCTATAGCGGAAGCCGGTCATCTGGACCTCGCTAATGCCGTTCTTTCCTTCCCTTGAGATGGCGCAGTTTTTCTGGGTTGGAGTCTGTTTTCTTGTATTGGACTAGGCACGATCAAATTATTTCACTGGATTAGGGAGTGCGAGTGAGACCGAATCGTGTAGAACATTATACATCTGAGTATTTGATTCTTCTTAATTTCTTACAGCCATTGGGAATCTGTGTGGTATATATGTAAATCACCCGATATTTTTATTGCATATATTATGATGTGATTATGATCCTGAAGTGTTTTATGTGTAAATATCAAAGTTTAGGTGTTAAATATATAGATACATAAAACCTGTGTATATGTAATCACCCAATATTTTAGTGATATAGGTCTGAATCATGTTCAAATTTGGTTTCAGATCAGTTTCAGAATGATCAATTTTAAATAAGCTAGTTTCAGAAAGCTCAAACTTCAAAGCCCAGTCCTCTAATGCTAGAGGGTATTCCTCATTAGTAATGATTTCGTCCAAAATGGATGTATGTTTCTATAAATGAACATATAGTGGGAATATGTGGCTAATTATAGATATTTTGAGGCACATGATGTTAAATTTACTTGTGCGTTTTTATTAAATAAAATGAGTGAATTTTACATATACAACACACAATTCTTTTGGATTTACATGTCTTAGTACAATCGAGTCATAAATTTTGCTTGGAAAGTTGTATTTGACTCTGAAAAAGTTATTAGTGTGTACCTATTTCTTTCTTCTCTCTCATTATTCATTTGCAATTTTTAAAATATAGCCTTCTCTTTATTCTATGATTTAATTGTATCGCTGCTTATTTAGCCAACACGGTTAAAAGAGAATTTTATACATTGAAAATACCCATGAATTCTAGATAATATCTACTGTGGGGTATTACAGACAACACTTTCAAAACTGTATTTTTAGACAGATTAATTATTTTAGAAATTCCAATTTTTAAATTACAGATTTCAAACAACTACAGCTAAAAGAAACACACCCTCACTCTCCACTTTAAAGGCAAACACCGAAGAAAAACAAAAGTGAGCACGGCAAAATTTATGCTAACATTACCAACATTAGGTAGTCATAATCTTACCATAGCCTGTCCAATATCGCATTATTAAGCATGGGATAACAAGGCTTAACTGTATGGGTTATGAAGGTTTACCCTTTTTTTCAATAACAACAATAGTAAGCCTTTGTCCCACTAAGTGGGGTCGCCTGCAAGAATTCTTTTCTTCATTCTATCTGATTCAGTGTCATATTTTTATTTAATTATATTAGAAGTTATATTAGGAAATAATTATTTTGTGATAAGTTGTTACGGGGAATAATTTGTTTTCTTAGATTATGAGTTATTTTCTTTTTTATTTTATATTTATTTTCTTGGGTTAGGAGTTATTTCCTTTCTTAGTTTAGGCTTTCCTATTTTATGTTAATTTATTTCTCCAAATAATTAATATGAATTGATTAATTGAATTTATTACGTGTTATATCTTTCATTTTTTGTTTTTTTTTATATTTTTTCTATTCTAAGATTCATGTGAGGGTTATTTATACCCATTTTCGTATCAATAAAAATATTCCGCTTTATTCTGAATTTTAATTTGGTATCATAGCCTAATTTCATACCCCAACCATCGATCCTACTTCCAAAATTGTCGGACTCTCTTCCTATCAGCCTCCATGTGCGAAGGGAGGGGCAATCGTCTTGGTATTTGAAATATATATTTTTTCTTCTTCACTCCCTGCAGGCTTGGCCTGTCGACTGGCCCTTCCCCAGCTGGGAGCTTCGACTCTGTTGGCCTCCAGAAAGCAAGCGACAGCTTCTCAACAGTTTTTGTCTCTGTTGTTTGTCCTCTCTTAGAGATATGTTTCATGGATAATTCTCTATCGTTGGCTGGCCAACAATTTTTTTCTCATAAAGAACTATTGCATATCTGTCATATAGATCTATAGCTGCCCATTCCCCTAGATTCTGTCGGTTTTCCTCTTTCCTACCAGTTTTCTAAAGGTTGATGCCGCTGATCCTTCTGGTAGGTGGTTCTAGCCACCAGACCTCCCTCCGCTGAAGAGTTGATCCTTGGATTCCAGTCTCGGACCTTCTTGTCGCGAGATTGGAGCGCTTCTAGAGTGGCAATGTTCTTAAGAGCCTTCTAACTACCTATACACTGCAGGAAGTGCAGCCAACGAAAACCGCAATCAACGAGAAGTCAGCTTTTCCTATAGGTTGTCCATTTTCCTGCAAATGACAACTGAAGTATAGGATGAAGATTTCAAATTCTACTTCATAGGATCTTCCTCGCCTATTGTTTGATGTTTTCAAAATCCAAGTTGAACTTGATTTTCAATCATGTTTCAACTTGAGGGGGAGTGTTAGAAGTTATATTATGAAATAATTTATTCCTGTGAGAAGGTATGAAGAATAAATTATTTCTTTTGATTAAGAGTTATTTTAGGTTTTCATATTTTATGTTATTTTATTTATCTCCAAATAAAATTGATTAATTGGAGATATTATGTGCTATATCTTTCCTTTCATATTATTCTTTTTATTGTATTTCCTATTCTAGGATTTATATAGGAGTTGTTTATACCTCTTTTTCATATCAATAAAATTATTCCGCTTTATTTTGAATTTCAACAAATTCTGATAAAATTAAGATCATTTTTTATACAGCATGCCCAATCCTATTAAGTCTATCTCTACCTTTCTTAACATAAGTCAAATTTGAATCTACTCTCCTAACAGGGTCATCAAATTGAAGATATTTAATGTGACCAAAACTTCTCATCTTTCTGTCATTGGAGCTACTCCAACCCTTTTATGAATATATTTGTTTCGCATTTCTTCTCTCAACAACACTTAATTTTATGCTTCTCTTTTATAAGCCAACATTTTGAACTATAAGGCATTGTAGGTCTAACCACCATCTTATAAATTTTCCTGTAAGAGTAAGCGGTACTTTTCTATCACACAATAGGGCTGATGCATTCCTCTACTTTAACTATTCAACTTGAGCTATAAACTCGAGATATCTAAAATGTTCACTCATTTTAATGATTTAATCGCCAATTATTATAACTCTGTCACTTGATCTATTACTACGAAAATTACATTTTATGTATTTAGTTTTAGATCTACACAAAAGAATTTTTTTAGATTCTGAAGTTGAGCTCAGTAAATCAAGTTTTTTCTGAACTCTCTATAGTCTTATCCACAAGAAGGATATCATCAGTAAAAAAACATACACCAAGGTACAACATTATTGAAAAACATAAACTATGGTACAACATCAGCGAAAAACATACACCAAGGCACATCTCTTGTAAATGTGCAATAAGAACATCCATAACAAAAGAAAAAAAATAGGGGCTTAAAATAGATCCCTAATGTAATCTAACTGAAATAGGAAAATATTTGATCAATCCTCAGTGTATTTGAACACAAGTAACAACTCTCATATACATATTTTTAATGACTTGAATATAAGCAATATCAACAATTTTTTTTCTAAAACTCTACAAAGTACCACTTGGAACCTTATCATAAGCATGTTCCTCTTACTCTCTCTGTACTTCTTCATCAAACTTCTCAATAAATATATAGCCTTCATAGTAGACCTACCCAACATTAATCCAAACTAATTTTGAACATATTTTGTATTACGTCGTAACTTATGTTCAATTATTCTCCCCCATAACATTAATGTGCACACAATAACTTAAATTCTTTTCTAATTTACACTCTTGTGTATCCCTTTGTTCTCAAAAATAAGAATCAATAGACTTTTTCTCTACTCATAAGATTTTTTTTTTAGTTTTTCAAATAATAATAAAAATTTTAATAAGCCATGAAATTCTCAAATTTCCTAAACATTTCTACATTTCAGCTGTAATACTATCAAGTCATACTACTTTTTCACACTTTATTTTCTTTAAATCCCCTCAACTTTTTCTTTTACTGATGCAATGGTGAAAATAAAAAAAATTATTATTACTTATGATATTAAAATTCACTAAAGTCAATAGTATTTTGACAATATTTATTAAAAAAATTATTAAAATATCCCAACCACCTATGTTGAATATGCTCTTCTAAGAAAAATACTTTTTTTTTCATCCTTAATACATTTAACTTGAACTAAATCCTTACTTTTTTTATCTCTTTGGCTAGTTTATACATATATTTTTCACTCTCTTATAAAGATCATTAAAAGTAAAATTTTTAACATCATAAATTATTCTCTCAAGTCCTTGCATGCCACCTTATATTTTTCTCAATTCTTAAAGCTTTTATATTTAAACTAATTTTTATAACATAATTTCTTATTTGTTATATTTTTAGCACATTTTCATTCAACCACCAATTATTTTATTAATAAATTTAAAAAATAAATTATATATGAAGGTTTACATGTGTCATTGATTCATAATAGTTTGATTATCAAAGTTTAAAACCAGAAGTTGATAGCACAAAAACTTTTAAAAATCTTTAAAAACCACCATTTCACATAAGGAATGATCTACAGCGCTATATTATACTTCTCTACCAAATATAACTACAATTGCTCAATTTTTACTCCTTTGGGTCATAAGAATCTAATAATATAAATATAATATCCAAAAGTTAACTTACTATCATTAGCTTATATAAGGCATAATCAACATCTACGTGAGCTTCAACCTTAATTTCTTTGATAGATCAATCCTTTCACTTTTAGCAAATTCGAAATTATTACAATAACAATATTTATTCTTTGAATTTTACATGTATTTATTAACAACGCCAATAGCAAAAACATATTAGATCAAACAACAACAAAAATGATAAATTTACCACTCAAACGCTACTAGAGAGAAGTATCTTCAAGAATAAATCCATGATTATGAACAACTTCATTTAGTGACCATGAACAAACCCATTAAAATGTTTGGTTGAGACTTGATATACAACTCATTTACTTAAATTAATATCCTTTTAGTTAATTAATATTAATTACTATAATTAATTATATTTTCTATTTCATATATCTTAAATTAAAACCAGCTAAAATTAATAATTTCAAATATAATCAAAATTTTAAATGAAATTATTGAATTTATACTCAATGCTGCAAACTTAATCAATTTTCTAAAGCTCTCATCTTTCTTCTCAAAATCACCACCCCTCAAAATCTCGAAACCCTCAAGGTTAAAGAAATGAGAAAGGCAACAAGAGCTTTGCTGGAGNAAACTTAATCAATTTTCTAAAGCTCTCATCTTTCTTCTCAAAATCACCACCCCTCAAAATCTCGAAACCCTCTAGGTTAAAGAAATGAGAAAGGCAACAAGAGCTTTGCTGGAAAAGGCATAATAGAATCTTACTATTGAAGGTATCGGAAAACCCAAATCATGTGAACAATAAGGTAGTTCGTGGGACTTGTGGATTTATCATCTTCTCTCAGCTTATGCCTGAAGGTTTTCTAAGCTTTAAACACAATCCCAATCGCTCCGATAAATATATGCTAGTATACATGTGTTATACTTGCATCAGTTATTGAGAATGCTTCAGATTGCTTTTAATTAAGATTATTCACAACTTCAGAGCGCATTAAATGTCAGATATTAAGAACAATTCAGTCTTTTTCTTAAGGTTTGTCTCTCATTTGTATTCTTACATATTTATATTGCTCCAAGTTTAAAACAGAATTGTGGGAGTTTTCTTTGTTTTTCTCTAGATTATTTTTATTAACTCAGACAAGCTCCATGTTTATTCTTTTTGAATGCCTGTATAAGTTTTTCATTTAGATGCTAGTTCAATTATACTTATTCTAAGCTTTTGCTTAGCTAACAGGTTGGACGATAACTTGTTAATAGCTTTGATAAAGCTTATTTATTCCCTTAGAAGGTGTGCTCATTAAATGATTTGAGAATACTAATGTGACCAGCAAACAAATAGCTCAATAGTACAAGTCACTAAATAGCTCAATAAGGTTAATATTTCTCCAAACGAGATGCTCGTTTGCAATCCTTCTTCATGATTGGTTTTAAATGGAAGGTAGATTCCATAAAGGTGTGTTAGGAGAAAGGCTTGGATATTGGGATTGAAGCTTATCATGCGAGGGATAAGGGATGAGGAGGTGGCAATTAGGATTAAGAATAACCCCATTCTAATACCATGCTAAATGAGAAATCTCCATCCCTTGTGCCTTATTCACTAGAGAACACTATTTAGAAAAACGAAATGAGTAGAATATTCTAAGATATAATCAAATAAACACATTACTCATCATCTTTTCTTAACATTATTTCAACCAGCCCATCTTATACTTCAACCAGCCCATCTTATACTTCAAGGGCTCAATCTTTTGAAAATATCTACAAGCAAATGCAGCAACAGCTCGTTACTTTCGATCAAATATTGTTAGAGTGCTTGTTGAATTGGAAAGTTCTATTCTTTATGAGAAACGAGGAATGGATAGATTTGTATTATTGTAGCTACTAGAAAAAGGTTGAATTTGAAGAAATTCATTCCTTCATATTGTTCTTGCAGCTCTTAATATTTTAAGGCTCATTATAAACTGTGCAAACCAAACATCAAGACACAAAGAGAGTACAATAATAATTACATTCAACTTTTGACACAATATTTATAGTTCCTACTACTTCATATTAGGACTGCACTCAGAATTGGCCACCAACCTTGGACCTTTTAATAAAATCAAAACCCTGTATGCCTTCCCCTGCTAGCCTCAAGAGAGCAACCACCTTAGCGCCTGTAAGCATGCGATCTTAATCCTCATCATATTATTAACGAAGTGATGATCATTTTCAGAGCAAAATTATGATTTTGATAGGAGTCTATCGAGCATTAATGCCTTGGTGGATAAGAGGTTTCAAATCCTATATATGCAAGGAAGGAATTAAAAATAAATAAATAAACCATCAATACCTTCCATATTTCACCAAGTTTCCAGCAAGGAGTTAGTACCGCATATTTCAAAATCATTAAGTTTATTTTGCCTCTAATTGTTAAAAATGTCAATTAAACACTGGTTTTAATTATGTAAGAGGAGTTCGAGCAGCTCCGGGAGAGGCACTTGGCCACTCAAGCGCAGTCTTCTGCCAGCAGCAATGGCAGTCCATGTACGAGCTTTGGACGGAAGAAGAAGGGGAGGGTTTATGGCCTGGAGTGAAGGGCGTAGCCTTTGAGGCTAAGCTCTCTGGTGGTCCCGTTCCAAGTTTCCCTAGCTCCTCACAGCCATACCTGGAGGCTCTTGTCAGGTAGGTGGTTGCAATGAACGAGGAGATCTCCTAGTTGCGTGAGCAGATGTTAGAAGACCAACACAAAGTCGAAGAGTCTATAGCGCGCATGGAAGAGACTTTTGCAGATCGCTAAGGCAAGCGACCAATGACATATATGTTCGTGATCGCCATGCATTGTCAAGGCTGGGGGTCTCTGTCTTGCCCACAACCAAAGAGTTGGTAAGCCTGCAGATCTTACCAGAGCACATTAGGTTTATGTTGACATGATCGAGGGGAGAGAACACTTTGTATTTCAGTTCACTAAATAGGATGTCGTTAACAAGGTCTTGTGGCCCAGAACTCTCGGCGATGTGATAGAGAGCTTATGGGGGAAGTTGGATGCGAAGGAGAAGAAGAGGATTGTGGCAGCAGCAGCAAAGGGTGGCGAGAAGAGGACCAAGGCGAAGAAGCCTCTGGGGAGGTAGGACTCTGTTGTTCAGCTGAGGAAGCCTTCTGGAAAATTCAACTTTGGTCTGTAGATTCTTTTTATTTCATCCCTTTTTTGACTCATTGGAGCTTGCAGGGACCTTAGGTGTGTTCTGGGAGACTTCATTCAAACTGTTGGAATCTCAGGAGTCGAACTCCAGAGAAGAGGATCCCCCAGACCAATTGTTCGAGAATAAGGAGGTCTAGGAGTGTCATATGTCGACCCATGGGAGAGGGCAACCGCACAACATGTGTCTACCCTGCAGGTCGTTCTTGTCTCTGAGGACGATAAAGGCTCAGAGTTCGAACTCCGGGGGGAGGACCAATCGGGACCTGAAAGGGAAAAAGGTTTGTAGATGAGGACTCAGCGCCACCTCCACCTTCGTCTTAAGAGAAAGAGTTGCCCTTGTGGTGAATCACTTGGATGGATGGTGAGAGTAACGTGGTCGGGAGCTCGGGTGGAAGATATCTGATGGTGGATACCTAGAGAGATTGGTTCGTTGGCCTTCCCCCTAGGGAGGCAGTAGACCTCTGTAGCTACCTGACAGAGGTGATGTGGTCGAACAATCTGAACTCCATCCTAGTGGGTATGAATTACACTGACATGTGTGAGATCTCTCATCAATGTAATGCCCTGACCCTTTTCGTCTCTCACTATCAGGCAAAAGCCTTGGTCCATGAGTAGAAGAAGAAGAAGGCTACCAGCCAGATGATGGCAGAGGTTTCAGAAGGTAAGAGAAAGGCAAATTTGGAGCTCCTACGTCTGCAAAAAAAATAATAAGACAAAGGCTGAGGAATACGAACAGACCATTGCCGCCTTGTCTACCAAAAATAAAGATTTGGAGGAAAGAATGTTCGTGATGATCTTAAGGGAAAACCATGTGTTAGCGCTATCAGAACAGATCCAAGTTTGTCTCGCCATTGCCACCAAGCGCTTCATGAAGGGCGGCTTAGTGGGTGGGCTAACATGAATCAATTCGCCTCCCTCTTTGTTGATTCAGGTGATGAAGATGATGAAGCAGATAAGCCTAGGGAAAATGAAGTTGGTAGCGGTGGCGGACCCGCAGCCACCTAGGTTATTGTGCATTTTGTGTTTATTATTTTTTTTTTCATGGAAAATATCAGCATTTTCCGACCATGTTAGGCTGGTGGGCAAACATGTACTTATAAGAAAATAATGTATATGTTTCAAAGAAATGAATTAAAAATTTATTTTATTTCTTGTCTTATTTATTTCTTTTCGTTTTTGTAAGCTATCCATCTCTAACCAAAAAAGTTCGTTTTTATGTGAATGAATGGTTTGGATAGGTCGTGAACTTAGCACCACAGTTGGTTACCCTTTAACTTCGCTCCCGGTCTAGTAGTCTTGTCTTTAGGTTGTTGTTTCTAAAGTTAGACTAGTTTGAATTATTATGATGTTGTGATCTACATCTTTAAAAAAAAAAAAAATTTGTGCCTAGTGGGGCAATCTTAGCGCAAAGTATGGTTGTATTCAAGCTTCTTGTGGGATTAGGTGATCTTCGTGCCATAGCCTGTGAGTTTTCGATTTTTGCTCGGTCGAACGATCTTGACGCCACGGCTGGTAATATTTAATTTATGGATGGGGTNTTATTTTATTTCTTGTCTTATTTATTTCTTTTCGTTTTTGTAAGCTATCCATCTCTAACCAAAAGAGTTCGCATGTATGCGAATGAATGGTTTGGATAGCTCGTGAACTTAGCACCGTTGTTGGTTACCCTCTAACTTCGCTCCCAGTCTAGTAGTCTTGTCTTTAGGTTGTTGTTTCTAAAGTTAGACTAGACCGAATTATTATGATGCTGTGATCTAAATCTTTTTTTAAAAAAAACAATTTTGTGCCTAGTGGGGCAGTCTTAGCGCAAAGGATGGTTGTATTCAAGCTTCTTGAGGGATCAGGTGATCTTCGTGCCGCGGCCTGCGGGTTTTTGATTTTTGCTCAGTCGAACGATCTTGACGCCACGGCTGGTAATATTTAATTTATGGGTGGGGCTGGGCGATATTGGTGTTGCGACCTGCTGATCTTCGATTTTTGCTCAACCGGACGATCTTGGCGCCACGGTTGGTAATCTTCAATTTATGGGCGAAGCTGGGCAATTTTGGCGTCGCGGCATGCCGGTATTCAATTTATGGGCGAGGCCGGGCAATTTTGTCTTCGTGGCCCGCTGGTCTTTGAAATTAGTTCTTACAGATTTGATGTCTAAAATAGAATGCAAGAAGATTTTCCTACCACAATTATTCCCAAAATATTTACGTGAATGATTTTTTAAAACTACAGTGAAGATTGCCTCCATATAAAAGAATGCTTCAAAAGGTTAACTTTATTAACTTTTACGTAGAAGAATCCTTGAAGAATGTGATGATCTTTTGACAAACCTTTGATTTACAGTAATTTACTCTGGAAATGTTTTAGAAAACTTATCACGGGTATGATGGTTCCATATGGGAATGGAGAGAACCATGTAGACACTTACCCTTCAAGAGCAGTAGATAAAACTTGAGAAAGGATTATTTAAGAAGCTAAATATATATGCACGTCGGTTTACATGTCCCATTGTAAGAGTTGNAGTCTATCGAGCATTAATGCCTTGGTGGATAAGAGGTTTCAAATCCTATATATGCAAGGAAGGAATTAAAAAAAATAAAAAAAATAAAAAAAACCATCAATACCTTCCATATTTCAACAAGTTTCCAGCAAGGAGTTCGTACCGCATATTTCAAAAATCATTAAGTTTATTTTGGCTCTAACTGTTAAGAATGTCAATTAAACACTGGTTTTAATTATGTAAGAGGAGTTCGAGCAACTCCGGGAGAGGCACTTAGCCACTCAAGCGCAGTCTTCTGCCAACGGCAATGGTAGTCAGTCTACCACTGCACAGTCCATGTATGAGCTTTGGACGGAAGAAGAAGGGGAGGGTTTATGGCTTGGAGTGAAGGGCATAGCCTTCGAGGCTGAGCTCTCTGGTGGTCCCGTTTCGAGTTCCCCGAGCTCCTCACAGCTATACCTGGAGGCTCTTGCCAGGTAGGTNTGCCACCGTTTGCCATTTCTCTGTAATGGAACCTCTCTCTGATACCACTTTGTTGGAATGGAGAAGCTTTTATGAAATGACAAAGGCTAAAAACAAACAACTTATGGAAGAAGCTTCACACTTATTTAACACCTTACTTGGCTTGATACAAACACAAAGACTCCACTCCTATTTATACTAGTGACACCTCCTAAATTAATGGCTAGGATTGTGCCACCA
>JXCR01142786.1:45988-65509 GCA_002079205.1 Phalaenopsis hybrid cultivar | reverse complement strand
AAAAAAAAAAAAAAAAAAAAAAAAAAAAAGATTTGTTGGGCTGGTGGGCAATCATGTACTTATAACAAATAATGTATATGTTTCAAAGAAATGAATTAAAAATTTATTTTATTTCTTGTCTTATTTATTTCTTTTCGTTTTTGTAAGCTATCCATCTCTAACCAAAAGAGTTCGCATGTATGCGAATGAATGGTTTGGATAGCTCGTGAACTTAGCACCGTTGTTGGTTACCCTCTAACTTCGCTCCCAGTCTAGTAGTCTTGTCTTTAGGTTGTTGTTTCTAAAGTTAGACTAGACCGAATTATTATGATGCTGTGATCTAAATCTTTTTTTAAAAAAAACAATTTTGTGCCTAGTGGGGCAGTCTTAGCGCAAAGGATGGTTGTATTCAAGCTTCTTGAGGGATCAGGTGATCTTCGTGCCGCGGCCTGCGGGTTTTTGATTTTTGCTCAGTCGAACGATCTTGACGCCACGGCTGGTAATATTTAATTTATGGGTGGGGCTGGGCGATATTGGTGTTGCGACCTGCTGATCTTCGATTTTTGCTCAACCGGACGATCTTGGCGCCACGGTTGGTAATCTTCAATTTATGGGCGAGGCTGGGTGATTTTGGCATTGCGGCATGCCGGTATTCAATTTATAGGCGAGGCCGGGCAATTTTGTCCTCGTGGCCCGCTGGTCTTTGAAATTAGTTCTTACAGATTTGATGTCTAAAATAGAATGAGAGAAGATTTTCCTATCACAATTGTTCCCAAAATATTTACGTGAATGATTTTTTAAAACTACAGTGAAGATTGCCCCCATATAAAAGAATGCTTCAAAGTTAACTTTTATTAACTTTTACTTGGAAGAATCCTTGAAGAATGTGATGATCTTTTGACAAACCTTTGATTTACAGTAAATTACTCTGGAAATGATTTAGAAAACTTATCACGGGTATGATGGTTCCATATGGGAATGGATAGAACCAAGTATACACTTAGCCTTCAAGAGCAGTAGATAAAACTTGAGAAAGGATTATTTAAGAAGCTAAATGTATATGCATGTCGGTTTAGATGTCCCATTGTAAGAGTTTTTGTTGAGAAGCTTGAACCCTATTAGAATAGGGTGTTATAAGACAATGTTAGCCAACGTAGAAAATTTGAGAAGTACGTCAATTAGAAAAATGACTCTTTTTGCACAAGATTATGCATCTCGTCATGGATTTCCTGAAGGTTAAGCTAGGTTCTCTACATATGTTAGAGATTTCATGTTAAGCTTAATTTCAGAGGATGGGTGCATAGATCTATCAGTGTATGGGAGGTCTGCTTCGTGAGGAGAATATCATTCCAAGACTCATTCATTCACCATACACGCTCTTTTAGAGGTTCAAAATTGGTTAGTTCACCAACGGGGAAATTTATACTTTTAGAAAACAAAGTATAGACCTGATATCCTTTAATACTGTGCTCAATAGGACTTCATTTTCTACATATGGAGCTAAATTGTTGTGTGTCAGAAGAGTCGCGGTGGTATAGTGATAATTTAACATCTCAGCATTATACGAATATTTATCACACACAAATAAAAAAAAAATGAAATAGACACCAGAAATTTTTATTTGAAAAATCTTGGCAAGGGACTAAATCATAAGGTTTCACATAGTCTCAATAATAATAGTTGCAATCGGGTTAGGTAAGACGGAATAGTTGCAATCGGGTTAGGTAAGGTTAGGTAATAATCACCAGTAGTCTACTTTGTGATTATAGGTACTTATGTACACTCTTCTCTTGAATTAGGCAAGATGGAATTATAAAGTTGATAACCATAATTGTCTAACAATAGCTCAATAATAATAGTTGCAATCGGGTTGTAGTTCTTGGTGATAATAGGAATAACAGGCCACAAAGATCATAGTTGATGTTATAAAGACAGTAGTCTGTCACAAATGTTGCAGGCATTAGTTGTAATAGCATGTTCTTGTCGTTGAGGCAATAGTTAAAACTCATAGTAAACATTGGCCACATAGGTAGTAGTTGATAGCTACAGGAGCGTCAGTTGACCACAAATGTCATAGTGGGAGGTAGTAATGATAGTAGTTGGCAAGATATGTCATATTAAAGAGCTATAGTAGCGTTCGTTGGCCGCCAAAGCTGTAGTTAGAAGCTGCCACATAGTTCGTAGTGGAAGGTTGTAATGATAACATTTGATCACATGGGCTATAGTGGAGAGTTATAATAGTGTTGCTTGGTTATAGAGGATGTTGTTTGAATTTGCAGTAGCAATTTGTCATATAGGTCATAGCGAAAGGTTGTAATGACAACAATTGAACATGTAGGCCATAGTGCGGAGTTGTAGTACAGTTGGTTGGCCACCAAGGCCATAGTGGGGAGTTGTAGTAGCAGTTTTTCACTTAGGTCGTAGTGAGAAGCTATAGTAGTAACTAGCAACATAGGTCTTAGTGGGTCACTGCAAAAGCGTCAGTTGGCCACAAAGGCTATAATAGAAGACTATTTTGATGAGCTTTAGTGGGCAGATACATGAGTAATTAACCACATAAGTCATATAAATAATTATGATGGTGTTTCGTAACAATTATGTTTTTGTTAGACCTAAGTCATATGAATACAAATTCTCAATGCCTCCCCAATGTTGGTGTCTTTAACTAATATATCACTATTATATTTATGTTTGACCTAACCTAGTAATGTTATCGTTATTCTGGAAAGTACTATCTTGTCGATTTAGGATATCCACAACAACGAAATTTTTTGAAGCCATTTCCTAACATGAGATATTGCATCCCTGACTTTGAGAACAACAACCAAGTGATTAAAAAGAGGAATGAGTTGTTCAACAAAAGATGTTGGTCATTATGAAGTCTTATCAAGCGAGCATTCAGTGTATGGAAGAAGTTGGTCATACTCTGAGATATGTCTACATATTCTTTTAAAAACAGGCCAAAATAGTTATTGTAACAACTGCGCTCTATAGTATTACACGGAAGCATCCATCTCGAAATGGTATCAATTTTAGGGTCTTAGATGATGATCTTACCTACATGCCTGAGAAAGCTGACCAACATCAGCCAGACCTTCGGTGCAAAAAGAGAAATGTAGGACGAACGAGTACAACACTTCTGAGAGAGAAGGTGTCGAGAAGATGTTACAGTTGAGAGAGGAGATTATTGATGCTTGGTGAATGCAATGAAATTACTTATGTAGCAACACCTAGTTATTTGTAGTTAATGATTTATATTTTATCTTCATATATTTCTCAGGATGTATTTTTTCAAATTATATATAGCAAACTGTGTTGTACTTTTCCTTTTTTTCCTTTTTTTTGCACCGATAAACTTTAATTCTTAATTTTAAGAGTTTGCATTTTTTTAGAATTTCTCGAATGTTGTATTAACTTATTTTTTTAAATTAGAGTAATACTATATTATAATCACATGAAATATGAGCTCGAGAAAATCAAGCAATTCGAAAGTTCCATTCTGTTATTGTGATGGCAGGTGTGTTCAATACCAGTCCAAGAGGGAAGGTAGCTTACAGGAGAAGATTTTATTCTTGTCCTAGGACCATGACTCTTGCACATCGTGTCTGCTTCTGGTGGGTTGATGACACTGACGAGGTACCTCAAGACCGTGATCAGTCGAGAAGAGATGCAAGGATGGAGAGAAGATTATCCTGAAGACTCGATCATCAGTATTTCAGGTCAAACATCATTTTAGGCTTGCTCATTACCATTGTTGTTCTCTTTATTGTAGTTGTTTGCTTCAAATAGCTAATCTTTTTCTTATGTATTAGAGTATTTTGGACTGAACTGTCAGTTTTTTAGTAGTAGAAACTCTTTCTATTATTTAATTCTGAATATTCCGAAAACTGTACTTATTTCAATATATTACATATATAACGGCGAAACAGTTTTCTCAGCAGAAACAGCAGCAGCACAATAGATCTCCCAAACACACATATTTCTTCATCATGAACTTTTTGACAGCTCCTGAAAAACTGCTACTCAAGGATGCAGCTTTACAGGAAATTATTTAAAAAGCAGCAGCCGTCCCAAACTTATATTTAATTTACGTTTGAATGTTCCCAAAAAAATACCTTAAGATCTGTGCCAAACATCTCGAGATTCATGCCAAATAACAAAATTTGTTGATGATGTATCAATAAATGTTTCAGACGTTCTTAAAAATAATCTTTTTATTTTAAAGTCTCATTTACATACATACCACAGAATTCTTATGAATTTCCTTATCCTGCGCCGGTGCCCAAACAAAATGTTTACATACATAACACTTGAGTCTTTCATAGGGGCATTTACATACATACCTCACAATTCCTATTTATTCACATATCTGACACCCAAATTTAACTAATTTCTATTATATTTTGTCTGGGTATCTATCTATATATGTGACGTAAAAGTTGCTGAGAGATAACGTGTAAACTTTCTCCTCAGAGAGTGCTCCTTGTTCAGCATAGCGTACAATATCATAATTTTTATCTTATTTCATTCTCAAATCTTTCTTCACATAATTTAATTTATTATAACCTTAATCTTCAATTTAAATCGCCATCATTCACCAATAAATGTTATCTATTTTCCAAATATGCACAATGCGTTGTAGTTGTTTACCCAAAAATTATTATTTTAAACCCTCTTTAAATTTGGAAAATATTACATCAGGACTCCTAACATAGAGCTACGTTCGGAGTTTAATGATATGTGGATATATGGCTTCAAGGAAACACGTGCGCTTTCATGTGATCCGGCCCAATAAAAGAGGAAAATATTCTTTCTGTGTTATTCCGCGTTATTCAGGTGTCATTGTGATGATATTGATGTATTATTATATTATTATAATACCAAAAATATTCTCAAAACACAATAACACAAAAATATCACCACAATAACACCTAAATAATAAGGAATAACACTGAGAGAATACTCCTCTACGCTAAAACGATTTTTTTTAAATTTTTATGTCACCTCCACGTGACGTCATTTCATTAGACTCCGAATGTACCTCTACTTTAGGAGTCCTCATGTAATATTTTTCCCTTTAAATTCAACTTGAAAGCATACGGGCAAGAGAAGATTTTTAACACAACCAAAAAAAAACCGAGCAGCATTTACTAATATATACCTTCCCAATTCATATGTATACCTAACACCTAAATTTTATCTTTTACATTTATACTAACCAAATTCTTCATATCATAAAAAGTACTACCATTTTAAATGCTAAAATCTTGAAATACACCCTTTCATGCATAGCTAAGGTGTAATGCATGCAAAAATTGAAGTTTAGGTGTTATAAATATATAAATACATAGCATGTCTGTAAATATTCCTAAAAATTAAATTATAATGTAATAACAATCATCTTATCACCTGCAAGATTCATCTCAACAATTTTATTCACTGCATTCAAATCACTTTCAGATTAATAACTTTTCTTTTGTTTACTCCACTCCAACACAAGTTTTTTTCTGACAAAGCCTCATAAAAATAGTATTCATGATCAACTCAAGTACATTTTTTACTATAATCATTTACAGATGACTAAATTTATGAAAGGCAATCAAATGCACTTCATCTCTATTCTCTCATCAACTTTGGGATCGCAATTAATGATTTTTTACATTAAGCTCTTTAAAAAAGAAACCGAATGAAAAGAATGAGAAAAAGCAGTAAAAAATACAGAGATCTTCATCTACAAATAATTAATTTGATAGTTGTAGGACAACTATATTTTGCATTCCAGCCCTTGAGGAATTACAGAAGATTGCTGAAAGTGTGGAAAAGACCTTACAAACCTAAACAAGTGGTTCTGACAGTTCCATCTCATTGGAGTTCTGCTGCTCAACTGTCTGGTATCTTACAGAGTCCAATCCCAGCCATTGCCATGGCCAACATACATATCTGTGACTGTTTCGATTCGTTGTTGAATCGTTCTTATCGAACTGTTCAAGTTGGCGTGTTAGCTCTTCCACCCTCTCCCTCAACCTGCCTGTCCTTACGTCTGCTAGCCTTAGAGAAGTCTCCGCCGCATCTCTGGCAGCTATAGCTGCAGCAGCAGTCTCTTCTTTGAACTTGAGCTTCTTCTCAAGTTCCATCATGGCATGTTTTGCCTCCTCCAGTTCTTGGCGCAAGGATGATAGCTTCACAGTGAAAGCAAAGTTAATATATACAAAGTGAGTCTGTATGGTTTAGAAAACTACTAAATATTTAAGAGGCATTTACATACATACCACAGAATTCATAGGTATCTACATATTTAACACCTAAACTTTAATTATTACATTTATATCCAAATCTTTCATATCACAACCACCACTTGAACTTTTAAGAAGTGCAGTACACCTCTTTATGCATAGGTAAGGTGGCATGTTTGTAAAAATTGAAGCTTAGGTGTCAGATATGTAAATACATATAAATTCTGTGGTATGTATGTAAATTTTCCAGTATTTAATCGTAATATGTGAAATTATTCGTCATCTATCCACTAAAATAGCAAGGAATTTGAAGAGAGTTTTGTTGCAAAGGAGACTAGAAAAGCTGTCTAAGGCTTGGAGCATAAAAGCAAACATGATTCAAGAACATGGAATTGTGAAAACAGAACAAAATCAAACATGAATCATTTTCCTCCATTGTCTCCTATTGAGGATCATATTTTAATTTAATTCTAATAAATTATGATCATTTTTATACAACACGCCCAAGTCTTTTTAGGTTTACCTTTACCTTTCTTAGCGTAAGTCAAATCTAAAACATATACTCTTCAAGCGGGTCACCAAATGATTGAAATTTAATGTGACCAATCCATCTTAAGAATACTCTCTCTAATTTTATCTGCCACTGAAATACCCCAACCCTTTCACAGATATATTCATTTCTCATTTTGTCCCTAAGTGTAAAACCACTCATCCACCTAAGCATTCTCATCTCAGCAACACTTAATTTTATGCTTCTCTTTTACAGGCCAACATTATGCTCCAAAAAGCATCGTAGGTCTCACCGTCATCTTATAAAATTTTCCTTGTGCTTTCCTCTACTTCAATCATTGAACTTGAATTCTATTACTAACACCCCCATCTATCACCAGCACTTTGAACAATAGCTCAAGATATCTAAAATGTTCACTCCTTTGACTTATCACACATATCTAAAATTTTCCTTGTGCTTTCCTCTACTTCAATCATTGAACTGAGGTAATTTACTATTATTTAAATTAGATTCCATATATTCAGTTTAGATCTGCTCAAACGAAAGTTTTTAGACTATAAGTTGACATTCATAATTGAAAAGCTTACGCCAAGGTACAAAGGCCCAAATGAGCAAAAAAAAAAGAAATGGAGNGGCGCAAGGATGATAGCTTCACAGTGAAAGCAAAGTTAATATATACAAAGTGAGTCTGTATGGTTTAGAAAAGTATTAAATATTTAAGAGGCATTTACATACATACCACAGAATTCATATGTATTTACATATTTAACACCTAAAATTTAATTATTACATTTATATCCAAATCTTTCATATCACAACCATCACTTGAACTTTTAAGAAGTGCAGTACACCTCTTTATGCATAGGTAAGGTGGCATTTTTGTAAAAATTGAAGCTTAGGTGTCACATATGTAAATACATATAAATTCTGTGGTATGTATGTAAATTTTCCAGTATTTAATCGTAATATGTGAAATTATTCGTCATCTATCCACTAAAATAGCAAGGAATTTGAAGAGAGTTTTGTTGCAAAGGAGACTAGAAAAGCTGTTTCATGACCCTAAGGCTTGGAGCATAAAAGCTAACATGATTCAAGAACATGGAATTGTGAAAACAGAACAAAATCAAACATGAATCCTTTTCCTCCATCGTCTCCTATTGAGGGTCATATTTTAATTTAATTCTAATAAATTATGATCATTTTATACAACATGCCCAAGTATTTTTAGGTCTACCTTTACCTTTCTTAGCAGCAAGTCAAATCTAAAACATATACTCTTCTGGCAGGGTCACCAGATGATCGAAATTTAATGTGACCAATCCATTTTAAGAAAACTCTCTCTAATTTTATCTGCCACTGGAACTACCCTAACCCTTTCACAGATTTCACAAATATATTCATTTCTCATTTCGTCACTAAGTGTAAAACCACTCATCCACCTAAGCATTCTCATCTCAGCAATACTTAATTTTATGCTTCTCTTTTACAGACCAACATTATGCTCCAAAAAGCCTCCTAGGTCTCACCGTCATCTTATAAAATTTTCCTTATGCTTTCCTTTACTTCAATCATTGAACTTGAATTCTATTAATAACACCACCATCTATATCACCAGCACTTTGAACAATAACTCAAGATATCTAAAATGTCCACTCCTTTGACTTGATCACCCATTGCTACAACCCCGCCACTAAATCTACTATTATTTAAATTAGATTCCATTTATTCAGTTTTAGATCTACTCAAACGAAATTTTTTAGACTCTAAGTTGACATTCATAATTCAAGTTTTTTTCTGAACTCTCTCTAGTCTTATCCACAAGAAACATATCATAATTGAAAAGCTTACGCCAAGGTACAAAGGCCCAAATGAGCAAAAAAAAATATGGAAATAAAACTGAAGACCAACGATGAAAGCATAGAAAAACAGGTATTGAGCCATTATGCGCTGCAGTAAAGCACGTCACAACTCACCAATATCATTATAATTAATGCCACAATTATGATAAATATCATACAAATATGATTGAAATTCCACTGCAGAATTGGGTTATTTGGATATTTTATACCCAAAACACCCAATACTAAAGCATAATCATAGTTGAAGGTATTAAACATTACAGCAAAGTATGTTAGCTAATAACACTAACTATGATAACCATCAATACTACTACTACTGAGATTCTGATACAGGAATTTAAGTTATTCGGGTATTATACCATATCATTAACCCAAAACCCAATAACATGGCTGACAATTCCCTTCTCGGCGTATAAGATTAGCTTGTGATGTAAGTGGAATATTCTATTATAGGAAGCTCAACCCCGTTTAAAGAAGTCTACATATGCAGCTGCATCAGGGTTATCATTTCATCAACTTTCCAACAAACGCCGCAAACAAATCCCAACCCATAGATTAACTAAACAACTTGAAGCATGAACGGGATTTAGGAGAGTTCAAACTTAAAATTGGATAGAGTAGTGCAGAAAATTTAGTAATGAGCATCGAACTGGAAATTTATGAAGTTCAGGGTGAGTTTGTACGCAACAGATTTATCCATGAGCATTCTCCATTTTAGAATAATGCTTCACTCATGAAAATATCTAAATATTGGGATTTTCTTCTTCATTATGCCCCAACTTAGTGTGGCATCTAGGTCGTAGCTTGAGACACAGAATAATAATAATAATAATAATAATAATAATAATAATAAGCATCATAATCACAACATAACAAAACAAAACAGAAAATTCCTCAATTTTTAAGGATTTTTTTTGGGTGCATGAAGTCTTAAGGTGTGTTTTTTCCAGATTTTTGAACCACCGTCTGTAATAAATATGGTTTTCTTCCATTTTTGAGTCGCATGTTTTGTTACTTCCGTTTGTAAACTAGGTTCGGTGGTTAATAGTATCCTGAACGCAAAAACTCTTCTCCGTTCCCTCATTTTATTCCGCGGTTTCCCCCAGCCTTCGACTCTTCTGCCCTGGCGAGAGCGAAGTCGATCCGCTGCTTCTGTCATCCTCACGTCCCATCTCCGCCTCCGTGAGAAATGCTGCATGTTGCCATCACTTCTCTGCTGAATAAAACGGTCAGAGTTCAGAGCTCGACTCAGATCCTGGCTTTCTCCTTCTCTTCCCCGAGACCCTCCGCAGACAGAGTCGGCTTCCTAAGCTTCACTTCTCAATGTCACGCATTCTACCGGCATCATCCTCAACCCNCTCCGCAGACAGAGTCGGCTTCCTAAGCTTCACTTCTCAATGTCACGCATTCTACCGGCATCATCCTCAACCTTCTCCGATAGCAGAAGCCAGTCATCTGGACCTCGCTAATGCCGTTTTTTCCTTCGCTTGAGCTGGCGCAGTTTTTCTGGGTGGGATCAAATTATTTCAATGAATTAGGGAGTGCCACTGAGTCCAACTCGTTTAGAACATTACACATCTGAGTATTTGATTCTTCTTAATTTTTTACAGCCATTGAGAATCTGTAGAATATATATAAATCACCCGGTATTTTTATTGCATATATTATGATGTGATTACGATTCTGAAGTGTTTTATGTGCAAATATCTGAATTTAGGTGTTAAATAGATAGATACATAAAACCTGTGCGGTATATAAGTAAATCACCCAATATTTTAGTGATATAGGTCTGAACCATGTTCAAATTTGGGTTCAAATCAGTTTCAGAATGTCAATTTTAAAAAGCTAGTTTCAGAAAGCTCAAACTTCAAAGGCCGGTCCTCTAAAGCTAGAGGTTATTCCTCATTAGTTATGATTTCGGGCAAAATGGGATGTTTCTATAAATCATTATATAGAGGCAATATGTGGCTAATTATAGATATTTTAAGGCCATGATGTTAAATTTAATTGTGGTTTTTTATTAAATAAAATTTGTGAATTTTAGATATACACCACACAATTCTTATGGATTTACATGTCTTAGTACAATTGTCATAAATTTTGCTTGAAAAGGTGTATTTGACGTTTAAAAAAGTTAATAGTGTATACCTATTTCTTTGTTCTCTTTCATTATTCATTTGCAATTTCTAAAATCTAGCCTTCTCTTTATTCTATGATTTAATTGATTTTACTTTTGTATTTCTGCTTATTTAGGTAACACAGTTAAAAAAGAGAATTCTATACATTGACAAAACATATGAATTTTAGATAATATCTATTGGGGAGTATTACAAATTTTTTTTCACACACAGCATTTTCAAAACTGTATTTTTCAAACATGCTAACTGTTTCTGAAATACCAGCTTTTGTACAGCAGATTTTTCACAAATAATTTTGAACTGAAATTTCGTACAGTTACAACCGAAACAGACGTACCCTTACTCTCCACTTTAAAGACAAACAATGAAGAAAGATAGAAGAAAGTGAGGCANATGAGCATCGAACTGGAAATTTATGAAGTTCAGGGTGAGTTTGTATGCAACAGATTTATCCATGAGCATTCTACATTTTAGAATAATGCTTCACTCAAAAAAATATCTAAATATTGGGATTTTCTTCTTCATTATGCCCCAACTTAGCGTGGCATCTAGGTCGTAGCTTGAGACACAGAATAATAATAATAATCATCATCATCATAATCATAACATAACAAAACAAAACAGAAAAATACTCAATTTTTAAGGATTTGTTTTGGTGCATGAAGTCTTAAGGTGTGTTTGTTTCAGATTTTTGAACCACCGTCTGTAATAAATATGGTTTTCTTCCATTTTTGAGTCGCATGTTTTGTTACTTCCGTTTGTAAACTTGGTTCGGTGGTTAATAGTATCCCGAACGCAAAAACTCTTCTCCGTTCCCTTATTTTATTCCACGGTTTCCCCCAGCCTTCGACTCTTCTGCCCTGGCGAGAGCGAAGTAGATCCGCTGCTTCTGTCATCCTCACGTCCCATCTCTGCCTCCGTGAAAAATGCTGCATGTTGCCATCACTTCTCTGCTCAATAAAACGGTCAGAGTTCAGAGCTCGACTCAGATCCTGGCTTTCTCCTTCTCTTCCCCGAGACCCCCGCAGACAGAGTCGGCTTCCTAAGCTTCACTTCTCAATGTCACGCATTCTACCGGCATCATCCTCAACCCTTCTCTTTTTCATCATTCTCCGATAGCAGAAGCCGGTCATCTGGACCTCGATCTGTTTTCTGGGTGGGAGTCTGTTTTCTTGTATTGGATTAGGCACGATCAAATTATTTCAATGAATTAGGGTGTGCCAGTGACACCAACTCGTGTAGACATTATACATCTGAGTATTTGATTCTTCTTAATTTTTTACAGCCATTGAGAATCTGTGGTATATATATAAATCACCCGGTATTTTTATTGCATATATTATGATGTGATTACGATTCTGAAGTGTTCTATGTGTAAATATCTGAATTTAGGTGTTAAATAGATAGATACATAAAACCTGTGTGGTATATATGTAAATCACTCAATATTTTAGTGATATAGGTCTGAACCATGTTCAAATTTGGGTTCAAATCAGTTTCAGAATGATCAATTTTAAAAAGCTAGTTTCAGAAAGCTCAAACTTCAAAGGCCAGTCCTCTAAAGCTAGAGGTTATTCCTCATTAGTTATGATTTCGTTCAAAATGGGATGTTTCTATAAATGAACATATAGAGGCAATATGTGGCTAATTACAGATATTTTAAGGCCGTGATGTTAAATTTAATTGTGGTTTTTTATTAAATAAAATTTGTGAATTTTAGATATACACCGCACAATTCTTATGGATTTACATGTCTTAGTACAATTGTCATAAATTTTGCTTGAAAAGGTGTATTTGACGCTTAAAAAAGTTAATAGTGTATACCTATTTCTTTGTTCTCTCTCATTATTCATTTGCAATTTCTAAAATCTAGCCTTCTCTTTATTCTATGATTTAATTGACTTTACTTTTGTATTCCTGTTTATTTAGGCAACACAGTTAAAAAAGAGAATTCTATACATTGACAAAACATATGAATTTTTGATAATAATATCTATTTGAGGGTATTACAAATATTTTTTCACAGACAGCATTTTCAAAACTGTATTTTTCAAACAGACCAACTGTTTCTGAAATGCCCGCTTTTGAACAACAGNTTCATTTGCAATTTCTAAAATCTAGCCTTCTCTTTATTCTATGATTTAATTGACTTTACTTTTGTATTCCTGCTTATTTAGGCAACACAGTTAAAAAAGAGAATTCTATACATTGACAAAACATATGAATTTTTTATAATATCTATTGGGGGGTATTACAAATATTTTTTCACAGACATCATTTTCAAAACTGTATTTTTCAAACAAACCAACTGTTTCTGAAATGCCAGTTTTCGAACAACAAATTTTTCACAACAAATTTTGAACTGAGATTTCGTACAATTACAACCGAAACAGACGTACCCTTACTCTCCACTTTAAAGATAAACAATGAAGAAAGATAAAAGAAAGTCAGGCTAAAATTATGCTAACATTAGGCAGAAGAAAAACATAAGTGGTGTAGTCACAATCTTACCATAGCCTCTCCAATATCTCCCTATTAAGCATGGGAATGAAATACGAGTATTTCGCGCGGCACGGCCCCAAATCACAAAGCGGAGAAAAAAGTTATCGTTTGAATGCCGCGTTCGTGGCCTCCCACCACTAAAATAGGCAAAACGCGGGCCGCGGGATCGACCCCGCGGCCCCGCGTAACCGATCGTCTTTGCCCTCTTTGCCCCGCGCTCCCTCGAGAAGCCCTCGAAGCCGCCCCGCGAAGTCTCCCCTTTTGTCTTACACTCAACCGGGACGAGGCTTCCTCTCCTCCTTCTCAATGCCTTCGACTGTCCCGCACCATTTTCCTCTCTCCGTAGGCCTCACGTATTTCATTCTAACAGATCCGCTCGGCTCTCTCTTCTACCCCCAAAAAAAAAAAAGTCCCGCTCTCTCCCATAAGTCGACAGGGTAATCCTCTCCTTTCTCTGAGCATTTGAGTGTATGACTTTAATCCCTTAGCTTTTTTTATTTATGTTTTCATGGTGGATCCTTTTCTTGTTACCACTGAATCACAATTTTTTTTTGGTAAGTGGTTTATAAGAACGATAGCTTCTCTGTTAGTTTACTGTTTAGAACCATTTAGCATTGAACTTTTGGTTTCTTTCAATAATTGTGAATCATAATCTCTAGCAATTAATGCTAAAATTTGTTCAGTTGAGATTATTTAAGGGCTGTTTGGATTTGTTATTTCTTCTTCCAGTCATCTAAAACTTGATGTATATGTGCTAAATCAGATGTTTCAATGATGTGCACGGTTGGAAAGAATGTTTTGATGCTTGCTTGTGATTTGTGTAGTTGTAGCAAGATGTGGAAGTTTGGGTTAAAAAAAAAATGGTGATTATGACCCATTTGTTTTTTTTTTCTTTCTAATGTTTATGATTAAGATTGGATTAAAAACAACATTACGATCAGGTGAAAACTGTAAAAGCTACTAGGGGATGATTATGTGATACTAATTTGTGTTGAGGATTCCCGCAAACATAACTTCATCTTCTTCTAAGCTTTGTTAAAGCGCGGTTGAAACTAAGGATAGTTGAATAAGTCTTTTCATGAACATATGCAAATTATGACATAAAAGTTCAAGATAGTCCCATAAAAGTTTTGAACGCTTTTGTAAATTGGGAGCTATTGGAATATTGTACAACTGCATGCTAATCCAATTGAGCATCTACCTTTGAGAATCTATAATCATTGTATGAAACTTTTGATCCTCCTACACATAAAATTATTGTGACAAATTTCAAGTATTCAACTAGAAGGTGATTAAAATTGCTTGCAGACTGTTGTAGATTTAGAAATGAATGCTAATCCAGTTGCCATTCTATTTACTTTTGAGTGGGAGGACAGTTCAAATGTAGGTGGAACATCTCATATTGTCTCCAACGAAATTTGAAGATATTCAATTATTTGCCTTATTTGAATTTGCCTTCGTCTATTATCATAGCTGAAACTAATAGAACGTTAAAGAGGCAATTACAGAAATGAATTTTTGCTTCAGAAGTTTCAAAAATATAGTTATTACAGACTTCTTTTAAATAGTTTTATCAAACAGGGGCATCATAGTCATTTTTCCAGAAACAGCTGTCCCACAGCTGTTTTCACACAGCTGCACCAAAAAATCAGTTAGCTTTCCCCGCAGGTGCCTCTTAGGGCAGCGCAGCTGCAGCTGAAAAGTTGTGAAGCTGCAGTTGCCCCAAACAGAGCCTAANATATACATGTAAAAATAACTATGCATCCTATTCTCATACTAGTATTTATAGATTATATTATTGTACATCTTATAATGACTTTCATGAGCAACCAAGGAAGCCCACACATAAATAGGCCTTCCTGGCCTATTGGATAGGGCCTCCTTTTATGGAATATAAACAGCATCGTGCACCTAGAGCTACTAATTGGCAGATCATGTTTGTCAACAACACCCATCGAAATGATAGCTACAATAACTACACCTCATGAAGACCTGGCGAACAGCTCTGCCGAGCTCGTTCATACTTATCGAGCTCCTCCGCCGAGCTCGCCTGCACTTGTCAAGCTTCATTGTCGACTTAATTTACTGATCCTTGAAAATTATCTAAGCAACAAAAGGAAGGGGATTCTAACCCATCACAACCTATGCCCATTTATAAATCGCCTGCACCCGCGGCAATATCTTTTCAACAATAAGTCTTAAATAAACCCGTACAGTATGACCTAGAATATATCATTTCTCTGTCTTACTCTTTCTACAGCCCTATGAGGGTAAGCACACCGAAGGGGCATATAAAGAAAAACGGGGTGCGGAATTGTGAATTCTCGCTCTCTTCATCTCCTCTACTTCTCTCACAAGGTCTCTTCCGAATTATATGAATTCATAAAATATATGGGACATGCTACCCTAAAAAGATTCAACAATTATTACAATTATTATTATGATTATGATGCATTTTTATCGTTCAAAAAGACAAACCATTTTAATCTAATTAGGACAATGATGATCTCTCACCTCGCCATAATAAAATATTTAAAAACTTTCCCTTCATAATTAAGATTTTCCTTCTAGTCTTATGAAACCTACTGAACAAGTCTCGTGCATTCCTCTGGTATCATAAAATTCAAAAGCTTTTCCAATTCATCAACGTGCTAAAACTTTTATGATTTTTCTTTCCATGATGATGGTTCTTATAAAAAAAAATTATGATGATAGATCTCTCAATAATTATGTTAATCCTTATAAAGTCACTCATGATGATGTGTCTTCTTAATAATGACTTAGATCTTGAAGATAATTATGAGTAAATTTACTATTTTGTCTAAAGTTAATTCAAATACAATATAAGATGTTAAGCTATGGCATGCAGCTGATCGTGTCTAAACCAGAGTACGTCATTCAACAAGGATTTTGCTCTACTTGTCATTATGCAAGAAAAAATGTTATTTTTTAAAATTACAAATTGGTTCAATTACATCCACTAGAGATTGTGTTCACTGGATAAATCTAATGATAAAAGTGACAAGATATTGAGTTTGTCATCATTACCACCATCATTTACTAGTCCATCATTGATCCACATTGCAAAGATATAATATTTGTATGCATTTTAGAGCCAAACATCAGCAAAGCCTCCCCACATCTGTGTATGATTTGGACTTTTTCCTCCTAGTGTTGTCTTACTACATGGGCACTTATTACATCCGACCACCTAATAATGCCCCTACAGCCAAGCTCTCCTAAAAACTCTTCAACAGATGTTTTTTNCTTCTCATATGTTAATCTTTTTAGGAAATCTACGTAGACAGGTTATCAACTAGTGCGAACTATTTTAATCTACGCTATTTTTTCATGAATTTATACTAAATAATTTCTTTTCAAGCTACATGCACCAAGTGCATCCCCGCACTCATTACTGTGCAGCATAAACTTTGTGCAGATTATCTACTGATGTTTCAATTTTAAATCAAATGCACACAGATTAGTCATGCACTTCACAAACTACACATACAATGAAAAAGCAAATAGGTTAAAAAATCACTTCTGCCGGAAAATACACACCTCAAGGAATAAAAAGTGATGCAGTACAATTCAGCTAAATTAATCAAGAAAAGTGACTAATTTAACTAGGAGAAGACCAAATTTTTATGCTTCAACCCAAACTTTCAAATCGGGCTACAAAGGAATAGATCCAGACCAATTTCTAGACCTTTTTAACCCATCTTTATTACTGAACGAATTTCTCTTACGTTTTTTATTAGATTTTTTAATTAGATTTCATTATTCTCTTTGGATGATTATAAGTTTGAATTTAACTTTTTTAAGGATTATAATTAATTTCAATTATGATGAAATTTGCATTCAAATAATTAAGCTCACCCTTAAACCATATTTCTAATGAGTAAGTCAAACAGTGTCATCCAAAGTCAAAGTCAATAAGCATGGCCAACCCTTGATGGTTCTTTGAAGATGTTAGAATAAAGTATTGAACACATAGTCAACAGCCATTCAATTTCCAAAGTTTAAAATTTAAGTTTGTGCAAGTCTCCATGTAAGCCTTAAATGATCGGCCAATCCTTCCTCTTCCAAGTAATTATTCATCTTCTTAAGCTTTGTAATGCCTTAAAAACAGAAAACTTTAATATGTAACGATATTTTGATGAAATATAGAATTTTTAGGGAAGTCCTATTTTTTTCCTCATGAAAAACTTGGTGGCCATGAAGTTCCCCATGGTGAGAGGTTAATATTTATTATCATTATTTTATTTATGTGAATTCCCGTTGTATTCTCACCTCCATATATCCTAGTGTTCTAGAACTTCTCTTTAAGCTCTCATTCTCTCATCCATAACTCCACTAAATATAAACAACACCACCAAAAATCTACCAAAAACAATCACCTTATAACCCAAATTTCCCATATATCCTTAAAGCCAAACTCCAAAGCCTCTTCAATCAACCCAACATCATATGCTGTACACCAATATCTTATTTCCATTCATAACCCTTGGTAACTCATATTTCCAACCCACTTAAAGTCAGCCACGAGTACAGACCCGAAATCCCTGCAACCTTTTTGTAGGTCTAAATCACCATTGGAAACCCAACTTGCCAAAGCACCCTAAGCTCCAAACCAGTTCCATTAAATAAAATTATTTCCTTGATTTCCTTTCACTAAGAGTCTATTATATCCACCATATCATAATGATTTCACTGCTAGCCTCCTCTATCGTGCATCCTATTGCCACTGCCACCCAAATTTCTAAATAATAGCTCAATCACAGTGTCGTACACATGTATATGACTTCCACCTGATATATGTTTTCTACCATAGCTCTCTGCCATGACAACACTCAACAACTTGGTCGACCAAGATTACGGCCACTGTCTTCCTTCTTAACATCCATAGACAGACATCAAAAGACAAATTCTTGTTTGACACTTCCTACTAATTGCATTCTTTCCTTCCAAACACATAACAACCAATAGAGACCTAATCACTGTCATTTTCTTAAGTTTCAATGGCATAATAATATCGTAGAATAAGATCATTAGCATATTCTGAAGATCAATGTTAACTTTTGCTTCATAAGGTTTATGTTGTGAAGGTCAGCCATATTCTTATGGGCACTTTAAATTTTCCAGTAAACGATCTTAGATATATTTAAGCAAGTGTTATGCATCTAGATCATCTTGCACACAATGAAGAAACCATTCCGTCAACTTTTCATATCTCATGCATATACATGTAAAAATAACTATGCATCCTATTCTCATACTAGTATTTATAGATTATATTATTGTACATCTTAAAATGACTTTCATGAGCTACCAAGGAAGCCCACACCTAAATGGGCTTTCCTGGCCTATTGGATAGGGCCTCCTTTTATGTAATATAAACAGCATCGTGCACCTAGAGCTACTAATTGGCAGATCATGTTTGTCAACAACGCCCATCAAAATGATAGCTACAATAACTACATCTCATGAAGACCTGACGAACTCCTCTGTCGAGCTCGTTCGTACTTATCGAGCTCCTCCGCCGAGCTCGCCTGCACTTGTCAAGCTTCATTGTCGACTTCATTTACTGGTCCTTGAAAATTATCTAAGCAACAAAAGGAAAGGGATTCAAACCCATCACAGCCTATGCCCATTTATAAATCGCCTGACACCAGCGGCAATATCTTTTCAACAATAAGTCTTAAATTAACCCGTACAGTATGACCTAGAATATAGCATTTCTCTATGTCTTACTCTTTCTACAGCCCTATGAGGGTAAGCACACCGAAGGGGCATATAAATAAAAGGGGGGTGCGGAATGGTGAGTTCTCGCTCTCTTCATCTCCTCTACTTCTCTCACAAGGTCTCTTCCGAATTATATGAATTCATAAAACATATGGGACACGCAATCCTAAAAAGATTCAACAATTATTACAATTATTATTATGGTTATGATGCCTTTTTATCGTTCAAAAAGACAAACCATTTTAATCTAATTAGGACAATGATGATCTCTCAGCTCGCCATAATCAAATATTTAAAAACTTTCCCTTCATAATGAAGATTTTCCTTCTAATCTTATGAAACCTACTGAACAAGTCTCATGCATTCCTCCCGTTTCCTCTGGTCTCATAAAATTCAAAAGCTTTTCTAATTCATCAACGTGTGCTAAAACTTTTATGATTTTTCTTTCCATGATGATGGTTCTTATAAAAAAAAAAATATGATGATAGATCCTCAATAATTAAGTATGTCAATCCTTATGAAGTCACTCATGATGATGTGTCTTCTTAATGATG
>JXCR01142786.1:16193-44642 GCA_002079205.1 Phalaenopsis hybrid cultivar | reverse complement strand
TCTTTTTAATCAGATTAATTTTACTAGATTTATTTATCTTCTTCAGATGATCATAGTTTTGAATTTAAATGTTTCAACAATGTTGGACTAAATTTCAAATAAAATTTAATTTACTTTTAAATAATTAGTTTTACCATTATAAATCTATTTCTATAAATAGGGACACATCTTGCAATTGATGATTGAATTTCTATAAATAGGGACACAGCATGTAATTGATGACCGAATTATTGGTAAATGAAAATTATTTTTGAGGCTAATTGAGTGTTCTCTCTTTTGACTCAAATTTTGTAGGTAAAATTTTCATTTCCAATATATTAAATTATAAAGCGAAAGGAACAAATAAGGGGTTAATTTCTGACCTAGCATAACAATCTAATAAGAATTTATCCCTCAGATTAAAATTTCAGCCAACAACAACTATTTATATCAAACTAATAAAAAGAGAAAAATATGCTAGGTTAATCCAAAATGACCTGAATGCTATCTAGAAAGAGAAACAAGATTGTGATCTAACCAATATATTAATAAAGAAAATCAACTTAATAGGATATCAAATTTAACCATGGAAGTAACCAAGAACTTAATTATGAATATACATTCTGAAACATTATGACAATACAACTATAAACATTAATACGATCAGCTCCCAATACATCTATCAATTTACAACATCGTTGAGTGGTGTAACACAAAAAAATATATATTTATAAGAGCTTCTAATAATTTGGGTTATTTTAGGATTTATTTTGGTTTATTTTATTTTATTATTAAGATTTATTTTGAAATTATACTAAAGTTTTAAGAATTATTTAGATTTGAATCCAAACTAGTTTAGTTCTATCTTTTAATCATATTTTAATAAATGGGAGTTGATGTGACGTTATTTAGGTTGTCATTGAATGATGAAAGAAATTTGAAAGATCTCTCCTCACTATTCTCTCTTATTTCTATCTCCGCCTCTTAAACAGTGCTCATCCTTTTTTCTATCCTTAATCTCTCTCCCAACAGGAAATTCTCTCTCTATATGATCTCTCAAACAATTTTTTCAAGTAGTCAAAAGTCATATTTTCCTCCAACACTTACTCATCTCCTCCAACTGACATACATCTCGAGCATGCCTTTCTTTCTGGGAATAAGAACAAGAATCCAATTCATCTAATCGCACAATCTTACATGCATGCTTCTCAAGCTACGTTTCTTCTTAGTTTCTCTCTTCGAGCGTGTTTCCTCAAGGTACAAATTAAATTCAAAAGGCATTTCAAGAAGAAAGAGGGAGCAAAAGTGTTAGGATCACAATCTAGGTATATCAATCCTCCTTCTACATCAATTGGTTGTAGAACTAAATTTTCTAATGATAAGAACATCTAAACTTTAGCTGCCAAATCAATCCTTTACCCCTATCCATCCCCTGCCACCATGGTATCTATAAAGCCAAAAAAGAAAGTTGACATACCTAGAATGCATAGATTATGCCGAAGTGAAAAATTGAAAACATGAAAATTAACTTATATAGCAAAATACTCCTCTTCAATTTGGAATATTGGTTACAAATTTATTGATGTCTCATCAGCTCATAAGCATTTAAGTACATAACAATATTATAAGTATGGTTTATATTTAAGTAAAATATATGCTTTACATAATTATAAGCCTCAAACATTACTGCTTATATTAAGTGGTAATAGAATTTCTTATTATGATTGACTGAAATATTGCCCAAGGGCAGTATAGGAAACTTTTGATTAATCATTCAATTATCCCACATAAATTTCGTGATTACAGTTAGTCATATGACAACTGTGGCTATCAATAGTCTAAGAGATATTATAAATCAACTGCAAGACATGTCAACGTTATGCCACTTAATTGATATTCTTATTCATATAACACTGAAGCGTCTTGAAGCAAATGGATGAAAACAATATAGAGTTTATAATCAACAAGCAAATGACTGTCGCATTCATTCTTTTTTCAAAATTATTTATCATGATGATAGCACATATTATTTTTGGTTCGCATTTCATCGGTTGTTTATCAACTGGTTGAAATAATAAAGCCATTCAACTTGAGTCAACTCCTAAAGATAGAAGAGACTTCAAAACTAAAGAGCGAGAGCATGTTGAAGAAAGTGCATCATTTCTTTTAAATAAAATAAAAAAAGGAAACATATGTCGCTAAATTTTTTTTATTGAAGTTCCAAGTTAATCTAAACTATCGTCAATCAAACATGCACCATGACCATACATTTGAAACATTGGAACTAAACAGAAATGATAATTCAATCAAAAAATATGTTATATTTATTTAATTGTATTAAACGTGTATGAGCGTATTAAACCAACTAATGGATTAGATATCTATCATTTATCTTACTATACTTAACGAAAAAAAGGGTTGTGAAAAAATAAAATATCAAAAACTCCCAGCTTTTTCCTATACATGTTCAAACTTGAAAATGAAGAGTTGGTTAGGTGTCATATAGACAAAAGAGTATTGACAAAAGACAGTGCAAAGATTATAGAGAAAGAAGTCATGCCAGAAAGCATGTGATGTCAGTCCTTCCATGGTTGATACAACAACAATAACAAACTTTTATCCCATTAAGTGGGGTCGGCTACATGAATTCTTTTTCTCCATTGAGTCCTATTTAGTGTCATATTATAATTTAATTCTAATAAGTTAAGATTATTTTTTATACGATATGCCCAAGTCATCCTAAGTTTACATCTGTCTTTCTTAACATAAGTCGAATCTAAAACATCTACTCTTCTAATCGAATCATCAAATGGTTGACGTTTAATGTGACCAAACCATCTAAGATGACTATCTCTAATTTTGTCTGTCACTAGAGCTACACCAACCCAATCACGGATATATTCATTTCGCATTTTGTCTCTAAGTGTAAAGCCACTCATCCACCTAATCATCCTCATCTCGGCAACACTTAACTTAGTTTTATGCTTCTATTTTAAAGGCCAACATTTAGCACCATTGAGCAATGCAGGTCTCAACGCCATCTTATAAAATTTTCCTTTCAATCTAAGCGGTACTTTTCTATCACACAGTAAGCCCAAAGCATTCCTCCACTTCAACCAACCAACTTGAATTCTACTAATAACATTCCCATCAATATCACCATCACTTTGAACAATAGATCCGAGATATCTAAAGCGTTCACACCTTTTAATAATTTGATCACCCATAGTTATACTTCCGACACTAGAGCTACTACTACTTAAATTACATTCCATGTATTCAGTTTTAGTTCTACTCAAACGAAGGCCTTTAGACTCCAAGGTAGACTTCCATAATTCAGTTTTAGTTATACTCCATGGTTGGTAATGGAAACTAAAAAAATAAAATTAAGTAAATTGAACCACTGGACACTGATGTGTGGCCTCCATTCATCAGTGAACTACAAGAGCATGAAAATTATAATTACTACTTGAAAAGGGCTCTTGGCAAAAACAATCAAAGTAAAAGCTCATGTTCAGACCGGTAATTAAAATTTTACAAAAATATTCATTTGATCATTGTTTAAGCATCCACATCTAATCCTTACACATCTCTTTATTGCATACGGTAACCGATCATTAGAAAAATAAACAAATAAATACTTCAATACTAAATGTTGCCGCAGCATAAAGTAATTCATATCAAACCAAAAGTATAAATATCAAATATTTACATTTATGCACATATGTCCGAAACTTTGCTATTTACTGAATTAATACCGAGGTTTTCAAAATGAACCCTAAACCTATATGTTTGTTTGTGCTATGATCAAACCAATGAAAATTTAATGAAAGCAATAAAAACAAATACACAAATAAAGAGAGGGAGATAATCACAAGACTAATCAGCTATATAACCATTTAAGCATGTTGATATTATCACAAGATTTTTCAGCTAAATTTATTTACGAAATGTAGATATGTGACTGTTATTGATATCAAAAAGGCTTTAGTGAATCATTAGTCAGTTATCTCCAAGTAACTTGATAATTTCATAGGTGAAATGGTAACTATTAAAGTAAAGGCCTTGTTAAGCAAAAGTCAGGCAAAATATCAAAGGTTATTCCCAAAGTAAAATGAGTTGTAAGTGCAAGTACCTGTGCAAGAAACTCTTGTTCAACTTCTTTCCCTGCTGCAGCTTCCTGCTCTGCTGCCAGTTTCCATCTAGCAATTTCTTCCTCGGCAGCTGCAATGTCTGTCATGAGACCTTCAACCTATATCATAAAGGGAAGTATTAAGTTAGCAACTCCTAATAATATTTCCCATAAAATATATGACCATTACAATTTTAGATTAAATGATGTTATTGGAAAATACCAATCAGATTGGATTAAAAAGAGAGTATAAAGCTATTTTTACATTTTCATTTGCCATATGCTCCTTCTCCTTAAGTTCCTTTATTTGTAACATTTGCTGGCTAATCTCTTTTGCTTGAGCATCCAAGTGTGCTTTAAGAAGACTAGACTCTGCCCTTAATCCAGCAAAGGTCACGCAAAATAAAAAATATAATTAGCAAAGCTGCAGAACTTATTTCAAACTATCAAAGTTACAAGCTAGCAAGTTGAAACATATAAACTGGTAAATGGAAAATATTTCTTCCTCATTGATATTGTAACGTTAAAGTAGACTTTCAAATAAGCTTAAATATAATTTAAAAAAAAACATCAGTTCAATAAAGGAAAGCAGAGAGTCTCCAGCGCAAAAAATGTGAAAAGGCATAGAATATTAACTCTTTTTACAAATAAAAAAGGAAAGTAACCCAAAAACATTACAAATCACTATAGGTGGCATCAGGAAAGTACCTNATATTTCTTCCTCGTTGATATTGTAACGTTAAAGTAGACTTTCAAATAAGCTTAAAAATAATTTAAAAAAAAACATCAGTTCAATAAAGGAAAGCAGAGAGTCTCCACACAAAAATGTGAAAAGGCATAGAATATTAACTCTTTTACAAATAAAAAAGGAAAGTAACCCAAAAACATTACAAATCACTATAGGTGGTGGCATCAGGAAAGTACCTTTCAAGCATCCAAAGTACAAAAAAAGAAAACTGCTATTAGACTAGCATAATCAATTCTAAAAAGAATTAAAATTCCAAAAAATGCAAACTAGGTGTTATTTTTCATCCCTTTAAATTTTAATGCTAACAATCCCTAAGGTCCTAAACAAAAAAAATTCAAATTATCTAATCGGCCAAACTAATGGATGAGGTAATGGGCACATGTAGGTCTCTCAAGGCTTCCATAAAGAAAATGAAGCGTTATTTAAAATCAGAGAAGTTGAATTTTTTTATAAGCTAGACTGCAGAAAAGCATTTACATAATTTTTATTGATAAATTAGATAAAGCAATCAAAAAAATTATGATCACAAAAGAAACTTTAACCATGGGTTAATCATTAATTATTGAAATTTAAAAAAAATATCAGATAATAATCTTTGAAAAAATAGAATCATAATTCAGATGATAAGAATATGAAGGAAGATTAGTGAGCATTAGAGACAGAAAGTTTCAACAAGGTTGTAAAATCTCATTTTGTGCAATTAATCAGAGTTGTTCGCATGTCAAAGAAACCTTCAATTTCGGGTTGGCTAGTCTAATAACACTAGTTGACAAGATTCAAAATAGGCTTTAGAACTTAGAAGAGGCCATCACAATGAAAAAATCAACCCAATCGAATCAGTTATCACCTACCAAGCAATCCCATGGTTCCTCGACCAACTTTTCACCAAAGTTAATCAAATCATCTATAAGCTACCGACCAAAATAATGGATCATTTCAGTATAGTGGCTTGCCCACAACTATCATTGCCCACCCAATCACTTCAAATATTTCATTGGCCACTTTCAGGATAAAGAAACTGCAATGTCAAAGCTATCCTACGTCACCTCGCAATGGCTCACTTCCAAGTCTCCACATTTTGCTCAGGGATGAACTATCAATTAGTCATTTAGTCGTTTGATGTTTGTTAATTGATAATTCATCCTCTTCAGACTCATTGTGTGAACAAAATTCTGTCACTTCCAGAGTTAGTTAGTCACAGACTCCAAATCATTCTTCACCTCAGCACCACCTATGACAACGCTCCAACTACAAATACCTCCTCCTTGACCTGTAATAAACAAAAAATTTTAATTTTTGTTATAATTGAACTCTTGTATCTTTGTAAATTAAGGAAACCAATAGCTAGAGGACTTAAGACCTTGTATCTCCTTCCTTAAATATAGTGAAATCGTCTCTTTTCTCCTCCTATAGTGAACGTAGGCTTATAAAGCAAACCACCTAAATCACAATGTTTTATCTTCATTCTCCCCTACTCTAACCTTCTTGCAAGCCAAATTTTTATTTCCGACAGAGAGTAAACCAACTTGAGTCTCATCTTTCGTCTTCCTCCTCTTTAGTGAACCAGTAAGCTCTAGTATTATATGACCCATCACTATTCCTATGTAACAATCTGAACTCACACCCATCAAGATATTATCTACTTTGGCCTAATTGGCTCACGATTTTGTCAAATTGGTGTGACTTCTCAAGAGTTCACCTGTCTTAGGAGGGCACCCATAGAGGCATAACTTTGGAATTTTTGTCGAAACTCCAACTGTAACACCAAAATGTGCCTCAATGTGCAAGAGCTCAGCTTCATTCTACTTAAAGGATTTCAAAATCTCCCCCACTTAAGTAATTGATGTCATCGTCAATTTTCATAACCCAGAACCATCCACCAAATAGATATTCTTATCTTCAGACTGGTGTAATGCACTGATACCATTTGTAATAGCCCAAACAGCCATCGGGATATTGGTTGTTTTGGCCTAATGGCCTCACGGTTTTATCCAATTAGTGTAACTTCTCAGAAGGTCACCTATCATAGGAGTGTTTTCATATGAGCATGTTACATGCTTAACTTTGAAGTTTCTATCGAAATTCCAATCGTTACACCCAGAGGCGGCTCAATGTATAAGAGTTTAACTCATCCTACTTTAAGGGGTTTCACATCCTAGGCCACTTCTGAACATCGACATTGTGTTTTAAGTAGATTAATGTTAAATTTGTATGAATGAATGGTTGTAATTCCAAAAAGAGTATGCCACGAAAATAATTTCCCATTTTTTTGTAGAATAAGTCTTTGAATCTATCTCTTATAAGTTTTTTTAAGCCCTATCCATAAAAAATGTGAAGTAGGCACAATTCAACTTGATCAACTAAAGTACTAATTTTATAAGTTCAAAGAAAGTTCCAAATTATCTCAGAATTAAAAGAAAAAATAAATTCAAAAACAAGCACTAATGACTGATGGGATAAAGGTGTCTATTATAGGTTGTTGGTTATGGCATAAATGAGATATGCAATTGCCGAGCAATTTCAAGAAAATTTAAAATTTTAGTGGAAATCAATAGTGCTCAACTTGCTGAAGACTGTAAGTTAATGCTAATAAAGCTCAATTAGAGAGTCTGCAAGAGAGCATTGCACATGTATCAAAACAAGCTGACAAAACTCCTCAACAAAATAAACAAGTGCTTCCACAACTTTTAAAATGTAGTTTCTAACACATTCAACTTTCATTTTCTCTTAGTTTTGAATGTCTAGTGTTCTTTAAAAAGGTTTTTGACTTGTGTAATTTTTAAGTTACTCAAAGATTTTCAAACACATTCAAAATTAAATGTCAAACTTTAGACAGAGCATGATTTAGCCAAACATATAGAAATGTCAAGTTTATTGCAACTTTAGTCCCCTATGTTTAAGCATGTGTAATGTGTAAATATTTCAAAAATACAAGGAAAAGGCAACTAGAAGATCTGTCGTTTGCATTGATATAGATTTAATGAGGCATTTAAATGGAAAAGAAAATATGTTGCAAGGTTAGAGATTAAGGACATTTTATTCGGGTAAGAATTTTTTCTTAGGGGATGTATGCTATAAAGTATTAAGGGGGATTTACATACATACCACACAATTCTTATGCATTTACATATATAACACACAAATTATTAACGCTAAAACATAGAACTTGCACAATATAAATGAATATCAAGCTATGTGATAAATACCTGAGAGCTTCTACCAAATGGCTAAGTTCAACGATCTCAATTTGAGAAGTTTTGACAGTATTCTCCAAAGCACCAGCCTTCAAAAAAAGGCAGAAGATTAAGTAAACAATTGAAAAGTACACAAAGACGGTGATGATAGAGCCTGAAAGTGCAAGGCAGGCAAATCAAGCAGAAATTTTATTTACCAGCGTATAGACTTCATCTTCAGCCTCATCATTAGCACCATCTTTATCATGTCCATTAAGCTTCAAATCTATTCCAGCCTCTCTGAGCCCTTCCTCTGCCACTTGTAACACCTTATTGGTTCTGGAGTAGAGTGCACTTCTAAGCAAAGTTCCAATATGCTGCTTCTCTCCAAACAAAGCAGCAACCTTTTCCTCCAGGTCTTTCACATCCCGATTTCTACTTTCTATCGTTGATTTTACTTTCTCAAAAGCAACGCTAGCTAACTCGCAAATGGAAACAGTGCCTTCCAAGGATGTCCGCAAATTCTCATCCATGTCCATTTCCTTCCACACGAAGGACGAATCCGATGAGTCAGATTGATCTAATGAGTTTTCATCAGCAATCCCAACTATCTTATTAATCTGTTCATAGGCTTTTGATATGTGTTTCAAGTGATCAATTATCACAGGCCTTTGAGCATCTACCTTGGTCTCCAAGTTCCTAAACTTTGTCGAAAAGTCATCTCCAAACTGTTTCAGCTCGGCAATCTCCCTCTCCATCTCCGAAATCCTTGAATCTCTCTCCCCAACCATCTTACCTAATAACTCAATCTCGTTACCCTTCTTTGTCGCCTCCTCCCTTAGTCCGCTGATCGTGGCCTCCAACTGTGATATCTCAATTGCGATTTCGTAGTTCCTCTGCTCAATTTGCTCTCGCGCCTCATCCCTCGACTTGACCGCCGCTTCAATCTGCGCAGTAAGTTCTTCCGCGATCTCGTTCGCACGCTTGATGACGCCGTAGGCAACAGCCGGCAAGCCGGTGTACTTTTGTGAGCGTGGAAGTACGGCAACGGAGAAATTCTTGAAGCCGCTGACCTTGGACGATATCTTCTCGATGCCAGTGACCAACATCTGGGCGGCGGTCTCTATTTCCGCCCTAGAGGAGTCCTTAAGTCTGTAAGCCTCTTCCTTCTGCCGCAAGGCCTCCTCCTTCTGCTTGAATGCCTCCTCCTGCTGCCGCAAGGCCTCGTCTTTCTGCCTGAGGGCTTCGGAGAGTTCGGCATTGGCACGTTCGGCGGATCGGGCATACTCATCTTTCTCGCGGAGAGCGTCGTCGCGCTTCTTGATGACATCCTGGGCGAAGGCCTTCAGGCGGTTAACGGATGTCTGGAGTTCCACACGGGAATCCTCCGCGGCCTTGCGTGCGCGACGCTCCTGTTCGAGTTCTGCAAGAAGTTTGCGGAGGCGTTTGTCGGCGGCGGAGTCGTTGGAAGGGGCGGCGGCGTTGGAGGGGTCTTCGTCGTTATCGACGTCGCTGAGGACAGCGTCGTCTGGGAACTCGTCGGCCATATCGGAGGGATTCAATCAGTGAAAGCAATGAAACAAGCGATGATCACCCCCCAACAAGGAGAATTTTTGGCTCTTGTGCTCGCGGTCCTGCCGTTTCGGAACAAGGGCATCAGGAGCACGCGCATAACCGCAAAAAAAAATTTTCAATACATGAAAATCACTGACATTACGGGTTAATGCATCGCGACCCCGGCTATCAGCCCACGTCCCGCGTTCTCGCTGTGCGTTTTCCTGGTTTACCCATACGGCTCAGGAAAATTAACTCCTAATTTATATTAATATGAAAACAATAAAATTAAATTTGATAACCAACATGACACATGTTGCTCCAAAAAATATGTTCTTCAATTAATATAAATACAATAAAATTAAGTTACTTATTACTCACTATTTATTAAAAAATATGTTCTTCAGAAATATTATCACTGTTGTACTATTAGTCAGAAATATTATCATTGTTGTAACTCAAGCTGTCAGTCATGTGGTCGAATTTAGAAACATCTAATATTGATGTCATATGAGGCTAACTAAATTACAATTCATCTAAAGTTCAATTCGCCCACAACATGAAAGAAAGTCTGACTAAGAAAACTCAATTAGCTAATGACAATAATGAAATTCGTCTAACCTCAATTCATCATTTCTTTGACCAGTCATCAAAACAAAGAAATGAATTTGAAGTTTTTTGCGCGATTGGCTTTAATAATTCCTTAAGTTGTTTCCATATTGTTTTTTATCTTATATTCCATGAAGCAGTGACATGATCTTTGCTAATTAAAAAAGAATCAAATGCCATGACCAAGCACCATACATTGCATAATTATCTATGTAAATACAACGTTGCATGAGGAATGTGTGCTTAGAGCAAGAGAGCTTGGAGCTTGTTTGGGATGGAGCTTTTTTGGGATAGAGCTTTTTGGAACAAGGAGTATAAGAAGGCATTTTCCCTTCCTCAAGGAGAAAAGCCAAAGCATGGGTCTTCCAACTTCCTCTTCATCTTCTTCATCCCTCATTTTCTCCAACAAAATCCCTTTCTTCGGCGAACTATTTTCTTCTACAGTGAGGAGAGCTTCATCTTTCTTAGGAAAAGGAGAAACTCTGGTGATCCTTACCACCTCTTCGGTAAAGAGAGCTTTTTCCCTGCGTTGGAGAAGGCTCCAGTGATTGCATCATTCTCGCTGATGATGAGAGCTTCCTCTCTACATCAGGGAAAAATTTCGGTCATCATCTCTCCTACTTGAGCAGAGCTTCGTCTTTGCAACAGGGAATGTCATCAAACACTGCGTAGGTTATAGTCTTGTTCCCTTTTTTTTATTTTCTTTCCTTAGACAGCCTTAGGTTTGTGATAGAGAATGCCTAGGGCTAATTTGTTATTTTCCTAGAGAAATTCACTAGGATAGGATTTCCATCATGGACAAATCCCTTATGAATCCGAGTGATTTCCCTTGCAAAACCCTTAAACCTAAACCTAAGCGGCTGGAATCTGAACTTCCCCTAGTATTGGTGTTTCCAACCTTCCCTAGAAAGGTTGAAATATTTGAAATTTGTCAAATGAAAAAAGTTTTGTAGCTAGTTCATTTTATAAAGTTGTGGAAAATTCTAGGATGGAAAAAGCTTCAGAGCTAATCCATTCTACGATTCGTGGAGAACTTCTCTTTTGAGGAATTGAAGGGCAAAATTTCTCACATCATTTGCTAAAGCTGGAGGTGACTATGTTGCATATCCATGCACAAAAACCTAGGTATCTATGTGAGGGTGCTAGGAAGAGTAAAACTAGAAATTAAACATGAATGTTTGCATATGCTTAAATGTTTGATCACAATTGCATGCATCACTTGGGTTCGATAAGCCCCTTTGATTGGGTCAATCGACCACTTAGGTCTGATCAGCAGCTGGGATCGGTTGCCCGATCGCTTGGGTCTAATCGGTCGCTGAGGCTCGGTCATCCGATCACTTGGATTTGACCGCCCGCCTTGGCCCGGTCGACCGATCATTTGGGTATGACCATCCATTTCAGCCTGGTCGACCGACCACTTGGTCTGACCTCCACCCTGGCCTAGTCGACCGACCATGTGGGTCTAAACAGGAACCCCGGTCGTCGACCAACCACTTGGGTCCGATCATCTCGCTCTGCCTCAACCCAATTGACCCCGCTGACAACGACACCCGGTTAACTAACCCGGTCAAACCAATAGATAAGTGGCTAACTTCACTTCCATATTTGTGTGTTTTTCACGTGAACTTGCATTCTTTGCATCCCATGTATGACATGTTCGAATTCATGCTTGTATTTGCGTGAAAATTAAACTTTTTAAAATGTTATGTTATATGATGAACTCATTTGCATGATGAAAACTTAGATCTTTTTGCTTTTATAACATACCTATATTTTGTGTATCAATGAGCATCGGCACTCACGGTATCATCACATGCACATGCTAATATGTGTGTGTGGTTTTTGTGGCAAAAGCCAGCTAGCAATGTTAGTCTGCTGATGTGAAAATTTCTTATAGGGAGGGCATAATACCACGTCTCTTGTGGTTTTACATTTGAATACCATAAGCTTTTCCATGTTGTATATTTAATATTGGTTATGCCTTCGAGCCCCTAAACCCATTAAGTGTACAACATATATGCACTTGAGTCTGACATTCGCATGATTAGTGACCTTCTATGTTGTATGCTTGCACTATTATATGCATGTGTGTTTTGATAACAAGCCAAACTCATTAGGTAAGTAATCAAATGCCGGTCACAATGCTTTAACGAGCATTATTCATCAGTTGGATCCCGGGAAACAATAAGATTTGAAGCATTTGGATCAACACAAGTATAATTGTGCTAAGGATCCAAGGGAGCTAACTTGTGTTATATTGCATGTTACAGGTCTGCATTTAATGACCCTATTTTAAAATAAGGAAATTATTTTTCTACTTATGATATCCATTCAACTTTTCCAAATTATGCAAATAACAAGTTAGGTCATATGCAAGACCAACTTTTTTTCTAAAAAATTATCTTGGGTGACATTCTTTAGTTCCCTTGGATCTTCAGGAGAGGGCCTGTGTGGCAACCACGCTGAAGTCATACGATACCTGGAGACTTGACCCAGCATTTAGATACTGGTAAGGACACTTTTCAACAGATTGTGTGTCAGTTAGGATTAGGATGGTAGGTAGTCTTTTATGATGTCTAAATATTATTCTTTCATGGTTTCACTCCCCTAGTCAAGCATCATTTTACTTATGCTTTTGTATGTTTAGTGAGTGTGAACATGTGCAAAAGTATATTCTATTTTCTTATAGGAAGTCATGCCTAAATATGCACACAGACAAGTTTACTAAGGGACGAGCAATGTCATGATTTCATACTAGCAATGTCATGATTTCATACTTACTATTTCTTGCAAGTGTTGCAATAAGCTCCTCCTGTCAGGCATGGCTCATATGTATTGTATTAGATGACCCGTGCTAACATTTTCTAATTGTCGAGTCCTCTATTTTCCTTTTATTGTTTATTCGATATAGTCATATGATCAAGTCTGTATAAAAAATAAGGCACAAGCATGGGTTTCTAGACAAATGACACGCCGAGCCATGTGACGGGGACTAGGGGCATTAGCTCTTATCCCATACCTTAAGTTTGAATTTATATTTTTGTATAGAATTGAGTCTGGGCATGTATATGTGGATTCTGATCGCTTTTACTATAAGATGTTGTTGACTCAACGACACCATACTGTTGATATATTTTGTTTGGGTTTGCCTTGATTTTTGTTTTGTCATTCTTTTATCTTCATATTGGGGTTGATAAAAAAAATCTAGGCTCATTAATGACCCTAAATTTTTAAAATTTTTGCAAAGTCTTAATAATAAATGATTAAGATTAATTATAACTTAGGGTTAAAATATTATGGATATTTTAAAACTCACGCTTTACTTGTTTGCATAGCCTTTGAGCCTGTTTAAAAATGGTTTGTTTGCATGGTTATATCCCCAAACATGTTTAATAGAACTTCCATGTCATTGGATTATGGTAGACAACTACATCTTATACATACACCTGAAGAGAAGTCCCTGCACATCTCCATATCTGACTTGGCCAAGCATAAAATTTTACCTAGGAGGCTGTATAGTACAACTAGTGTGTCAAAGGTAAGTCCTTTGGGCAGAGCATTTTCCAGTTTTGTTGTTGAACCTCCTTTGCTCTTTTCTCTAGCAGCAGCTCGACCATTTTTTTTCTTAGCAAGCATAAGCCCCATCTCTTTGACCTTTACCTGTTTAAGGTCATAGAAATTAGAGTTTCCTTCCTTTTATTTTAGGGTTATCGAGACTTCCTTGAATGATATACTTCATTAATTGTTGACAAGGAGCCTTCGGTTATTTTGGGTCGACTACTTTCACAACCAATTAGAAATAAGGTCTACATAGATTGGGACGACGGATCTGTGGTATCCTGATTTGACTACCTCTACCTTTTTAGGGATTCTCCTCTTTCATATTGATACCTCTTTTGGCCTTTTCAATTTGCTTGACAAATTGTTGATATCGTCTCGTAGGTCCTACATGCTTAAGCATTGTCGATCGTAGTGGTTACGGTGATTCATCTTTTATCTTATGGCCCAGTATATATGTCAAAAACATCAAAACTTTTCCCTTGAGATAATTTAAATCCATTCATTCCCCCCAATAATTGGATTTCATTAATCACATAAGTAAGACCATTTTTATCGAGAGTTTTCTTGGGCATCCCTCAATATGTAATTAAACAAAGGAATATGCTCCTTTGGGAGCCGCTCTTGGCCCAAAACAAGCATTTATACTTGATTCTCTGATTGTGGGTTGCTTTCGTAAGGTCCTCCTGTGGAGATGTTTCCAAGATAATTTTGAGCCAATCTTATTTCCGACGCACGCTTTAGGGCTATCCACATAAATTTCACTTTACGAAAGTTCTTAAAATTTTTTCTCTCATTTATTTATTACTAGTTGTATATCCTTCCTTTTGTTTTCTCTGCTCTTCGAATCATTCATTTTATCCTGAGAAAGATTGACTCAAATAAGGAAATAATATGATAATTATAAATAGTCAAGTTGACGACTCCTTAAAAAAAAGAGAGAAAAAGAATGAAAAATCTAAGCATGTAGCTTGGAGCTAAGTTCTAATTGATATAGATCTAACTAAATAATGGTTAAACAGAGACTATATGTTGGTTAATGTGATGTGGGACATTAATGGGATCATGTGGTTAATAAGGCACTAAATGTGTCAAGCCTCTAAACAAAGTTACCTAGAGAGGATAAACAAGGTTGTATATAGATGCTATAAACATTGAATAAGCTTAGGGCCCTACTTAGATAATCATATAAATCAAGAGTTAGGTTGATGTCAACATTGCATAATATTTGACCAAGTTTGATTAGGATTTGGCTAGCTAAGTGGCCCAAGACTAACTATTGTTGTTGTTGTTGTTGTTGTGTGTGTGTGTGTAATATCATGGAGATGTTACGTTCCTGCTTAGTCATATGGACAAGCTAGTGATCCAAAATTCCAGATAAGTTAACTTGATTTTATTAGGTTTAACAAATATCAGACATACTAATGGAGGTGTGTGGTCTTTTTTACATAGTTATCATCAATAAATGGATTTATTCTCAAAATTAATGTTTTATAATGTGATCTATATTTTTTAATGAAAAGGTGAGTGGTTTATAAGGATTTAATGGAAGGGATGACATTATTACTGCACCTCAGGCAAGTTTGGATTTATTTTGAAGATATCCTTAGAGAATAAAATTTATATAGTGTAAATATAAAAAAATTATCCTTAATGGGTACTCTAGGATGTTAAATCATTATTTATAATAGATGGTATGAAGTTGAAACCATTTCATGGAAGACTGAAAAATGATTTAGATTAGATTATTTTATGTTAATTTAAAATATCTCTTTATGTATTGGGGTTAAAATGCTTTTAATTAATTAAAATAATGTTAAAAGGTTATTTTTTGATGTGCCCATGTGATGTGGTGTAGCTGACATAATTTGATGAGGTTTATAGTCTCATAGTGGTGTGGTGAATAAGATTAGATAACTTCTCATCTAAGCCTAGCTATAAGCTAGAAAAAAAATGTTTTAGAGTGGATTTAAAAGGCCAGATGGTAAATGTATGGCTTTAAAAGTTAATTAATATCAAGAAGAGGAAAGAGGGTGATCGATATGAAACTTTGAGATGATTAGAAAATACTTAAAAGTAAAATAAGTAACCCCACAAAGGAAAGATTGGGCATCCAAATACTAACATAATGAGAAAGCAATTCACTGAGAAAATTTATCATTTCAAAATTTAAGAAATTTGATTACACAATAACATTTTTTATAAGTGTTATATTAATTCTTAAACAAACATCATTGAATAATAAGAAACTATTTTTGAAGGGCGACCATTAATAGAGGAATGTGCTAACCAATTTCATTAATTCATTTTATCATTCAAAATTTATTAAGCAATCAACTCATACTTATTTTTAAAATTTACAATTTTTTACTTTTGAATAGTGAATTTAAAATTTTAATTATTCTTTATTGATTTAGCTCTTATGATGGGTTCTTTCTTATATATTTTCTTGAGCTCTTATTTAAATATTTTTTTGGGTTCTTATTATTGAACATATGATTTTATTTAATTAATTCACATGATGTGTTACATCACATGGTGGTCTAAGTTAGGACCAAACTGACCTAACTTGTTATGTTGGATCATCATTCATGGGTTATTCAACCTAAGTTGGCCACTTGAGTCATCCTTGGTTTCTTTGTAGGCTATCAAGGGTGAGCTAAGGATACTGAGGGTCCAATATAGGGAAAATAGAACTGAATTAGCTATAAAGTTTTCAAGGGTTGTCTTAAGATATACTTATGGGCCATAAGATGATATAAGTTAATCCAAATGTGATCTCAATGAGTTGTCGAGAAATAATTGTAGGTCCTATATTGATTAAAGAGCACAATGATAATAAAGAAACATGGATTGAGCCAAATCTATGAGGCATAGAGGGCAATTTATTGATGATTAATCCATTGCAAAAAAAAAAAGCCAAATAATGGCATAGACGTAGGGTTCGTTTCGGGCAACTTGTGTTTTTCAAGATAAACAATTTATCCTGAAACGCGGCTCGAGGGTCGATCGCGGGGTTCGGCCCATGAACTGCGTTTAGTGTAAAAATGGAACCGCATTTTCGGATAAGCGGACAAAACACGCGATCAAAACGGTACCGCGACACTTTCAAAAATGCCACCGCACTTATAAGCTGCCCCAAACGGGCCCTTAGCATTAATTGTCCATGCACTAATGACTAGATATGTTATCTAAATAGTGCTAATTATAATTTATTCATGATTATTGGAGTTTCAAGTACATATTTAGATATAAGGCGTTAAAATTTATTTAATGTTGTTGGTTTGATAGATTAAGTTATCAATTACATATCATATAAGAAGGTAAAGAAAGTGGCAAATGCACTCATCCATTTATCTAAAATTAATATGATAAAATCAACAATCAATGTGATAAAAATAATATTGAAGATGAAGATATTAAAATTGAATGTCAAGAGAGTATAGGCTTAAGGTGTTAGTATAATCCATATACTTATTAATTAAAACACCATCTTCATAGAAAGAGGATCATAGCATAAACTACTATTGTCTAAATTAATGATAAATCAAATTCTATTTTTCACTTAGTTGAGCATGCCATCTTTGAGCATGCCATCTTTGCATTTAAATGAAAACTTTGTGTTCCAAATCATAATATAATTCAAAGAAAAAAACATTAGAAGAAGTACATGATTCAAAATATATTTTCATAAAAAAAAAAGATATATCATGAATTAGAGAAAAATTTCATTAGAATTATAGAACTATCAACAAGGCCATGACACTTTTTTGGTGACCAAAAAATAAAACTTGCTCTNTATGGTGGATCATCATTCATGGGTTATTCAACCTAAGTTGGCCACTTGAGTCATCCTTGGTTTCTTTGTAGGTTCATTATCAAGGGTGAGCTAAGGATATTGAGGGCACAATCTAGGGAAAACAGAACTGAATTAGCTATAAAGTTTTCAAGGACTGTCTTAAGATATACTTATGGGCCATAAGATGATATAAGTTAATCCAAATGTGATCTTAATGAGTTGTCGAGAGATAATTGTAGGTCCTATATTGACTAAAGAGCACATTAATAATAAAGAAACATGGATTGAGCCAAATCTGTGAGGCATAGAGGTCAATTTATTGATGATTAATCTACTGCAAAAAAAAAAGCCAAATAATGGCATAAGCTTAGGGTGAGTTTGTGGCAGCTTGTGCGTTTCAAGATAAACAATTTATCTTGAAACGCGGCTCGAGGGTCGATCGCAGGGTTCTACCCATGACCTGCATTTAGTGTAAAAATGGAACCGCATTTTCAGATAAGCGGACAAAACACGCGATCCAAACGGTACCGCGGCGTTTTCAAAAATGCCACCGCACTTATAAGCTGCCCCAAACATGCCCTTAGCATTAATTGTCCATGCGCTAAATGACTAGATATGTTATCTAAATAGTGCTAATCATAATTTATTCATGATTATTGGAGTTTCAAGTACATATTTAGATATAAGGCGTTAAAAATTATTTAATGTTGTTGGTTTGATAGATTAAGTTATCAATTATATATCATACAAGAAGATAAAGTAAGTGGCAAATGCACTCATCCATTTATCTAAAATCAATGTGATAAAATCAACAATCAATGTGATAAAAATAATATTGAAGATGAAGATATTAAAATTGAATATCAAGAGAGTATAGACTTAAGGTGTTAGTATAATCCATATACTTATTAATTAAAACATCATCTTCATAGAAAGAGGATCATAGCATAAACTACTATTAGTTGAGCATGCCATCTTTGCATTTAAATGAAAACTTTGTGTTCCAAATCATAATATACTTCAAAGAAAAAAAATATTAGAAGAAGTAAATGGTTCAAAATATATCAACAAGGTCATGACACTTTTTTGGTGACCAAAAAATAAAATTCGCTCACTTTACACTTGAATAAATGAATAAATGGAAAGTTATCAAAATTTTAACTAGATAAATTTTCTTGTTCATAAAATTCATAATTAATTAGCTTCAATAAGTATTCATGATTTACTTCTAACTTTTAGAAACAAGCGCTAGTATTGCTTTTCATTCCTAATATGATGGATAGATAGGGTACACAAACAAAGTACTAAATAATTTATTTAAAATGTATACAATAACTTTAGTATAAGTTGGGTCAACTACCATTCTCTTGTGGAATTTACATATAATATTATAAGCAAATGTATTATTAAAATGTTTATGAATACATCTTTTAAATGAAAGAAAACTTCAATCAACATTAAGTTGGGTTTGAAGAGAGAGAGAGAGAGAACTTTTTTGAACCATTATTAGTGGATGAAGTGAATGTAAAAAGGTTTAAATAAATTGTCATCATATTCATATAATGAAATCGTGGATAAGTTTGCCAACTCTATCTAAATATGATTTATAATCATTATAATGTATTGCAAAATCATAAATCATCATAAGTGTCATTATAAGAATTCATTTATGAGATGCAAATCAGGGTTTAAATGCTCATATTGCTACAATACTTAATTGTACGTATGATTATCTATCATTAGTATGATCATTAATTATATATATAAGTCTAGAAGGCTCTTGTATAATTAAATAGTAACAAAGTAGAAGTTATTTTCCCAAGCACTTGTGCTGATTCTTTGACATAATGACAATTTAAGCATTTATCTTAAGACGTGGGAGTTGCCTTGGAGTAAGCTTAATGAATTGCACTGACGTACGATCACATACATGATGGATTAATGGTAAGGGTGGGAGAAATATGATTTGGGTTCAATTTATAAAGAAAAATCTAGGAAAAAAAAAGGTAGGAACAAACTATGAAAAGAGGGAAGTGGAGGTGCTTAATGAAGAAGAAGAAGAAGAAGGATTATTATGAGTCAATCTAATTTAATTGAGTATGATGGATCATTTTATTGAACATTATGCATGTTTTTTTTAACTCTTATAATGTAGATTCTCTTATGCATTTACTTATCTCACACATAAATTTTGATTTTTACACGTAAAACACTTATTCTTATGGATGCAAATGCGGAAATTGTATAATTCATTTTTTCATATGTAGGCTAGAGTGCTCAAAAATCAAAATTTAAGCCTAAAATAATTAAATACAAAAGAATTAGGTGATATNATATATATATATATATATATATATATATATACATTTCTAATTGTTTTTTTTGCAGGATATTAGAAATTTTCTTAAATTTATCTCTTATTGTTCTGTCCGATTTCGACTATATGAAGTAAAAAAATCCGCCGCGTAACATTCATCGTGAGAAAATATTATGACAGGACTACGGATGCGTTCGAAGACTAATAAAAGACGACACATGTAAAATAAATCAAACACAATGTATTATAATGGATACACTTTCACAGTGTATTGTTATCATGGGTAAGCTTCACAATCCTGTCTTTAATATTTTCTCGGCGCAAGGGGACCTTTCGGATCAGAACCATTCGGCGTCGAACTCGGCTAAATCAAAATTCAGAGCCACCGAAACCATACCGGATAAAATTTTCCGACTAAGAACTGCAGCATCCGTTCTAGAGCTAGCCTGCTTTCTAGGGCATGGAACTTGTCGGGCACCATCACACCGGCTGCTTGACCAATTTGTCTTCCAATCCTCTTCGAAGGAGCTTGGATTGCCGAAGAAGAGCAGCCCTAGCCTTACGACCGAATCCCTTCACGTCCCATTCAAGAAGGCGCTTTAGATCTTATTCTCAAGTGAGTTTCTAACCCTTCTCCCGCTATTTCTTTTCTGCTTGCCCTTTCCAATAACTTCTTTTTTCGGGAGTTCTCTTTATGTTTATGTTTACTTATGACTTTTTTTGCAGAATGCAGGGCCGATTGTAGTAATGGGAGCGGTGGTAGGCGAGGAGGAGGAAACAAATCAGGCGAAAGAGATGGCGGCCGCACGGAAAAGATGGGAATCTCTGGTAATTATCACTGCATTTTGTAAGATTGGCTTTTTCTCGTGCTGATGAAGGGAGATATGTATTATATTTGGCGTGGAGGTGATAAGAGATGAATACAACTAAAACATGTCCCACTTTGGATCCAGAAGATGGTTTAAACCGATAAGTCGGCAACCTAGGGCATGATAAAATCAACTGAACCTATTTTGTATTCTTAAAAGAAGAATTGTATGCAAGTAACAATAAAAACACCAGAAAATATAAATTAAATTCCACAATAAAAATTTAACATATACAACAAAACACACTAGAAAACTGGCTGAAACAAACCAAAATGACAATAAGAAAACATCCAATCCCAAAAATGATAAAAATCTAGAACGGAAAAGGCTGATCCTATAGGGCCGGTTTTACAAGTAGCTGAATAAAACTTGTTATATAAACATATCAATGAACGAATTTGACCAATCAAACTTAGTAAATAATTATTATTTACTAAAGCATAAACAAAAAAGAAATGAAACATGCATTATGAATAATAATATGAACAAGTCACTATATTGATAACTGAAAGTTTCAAAGAATATCAAATATTTATGATCATGAATATAAGTAACTTGAACACATGTATTTTTATTTAGATATTTATAGGTTACTATGTCAACTGCATTTATACATATAAGATTAATAATATTTTAACATTATCTGATAATATTGCAGCAGGGAGTGTGTGTGTGTGTATACATATAATTACATTTATATAGCCGGTTTTCTACGACACACCGAAATAAGGAAATATCGACACCAATCCCACGAAAGTAAATTGATTTCTCTGAGGACTCGTTAGTTCGACTAGCCATAACAAAGTTGTGTTTAATACCGACATAATAATATTATAATATCACATATATTTCATGCACCGTGATCAAAACACAAGAATATATCTATAATATAGCCACCAATATTTATAAACAATTATGAAAGTATGATAATGAGATTTAACACTTCAAATTATAATAAAATAATAAGTATTGGAAACATAAGATATAAGTAATTAATAGAGGTTTATGTAGCAAGAAGTCAATATTAATTACTTATGCAAATTTATTATAAACAATAAATAATTATACTACAATTATATTAACAAAATTTAATGTTAAGCATGAGAAACCTATAATTATTTAGTAATTTAATATAAATAGCAAAATAATGCCCCTAACAATGAATGATACGTGTATCCCTTAATAGAAAACAATTACTAACCTCGACGCTAGATATTGAGTTTCAAATTTATCAAAAGTTTAATTAGCAACATCTGACAAGATTCTCAAAAGTCCTACACCAATGATTATCCAACTTATTATAAATACATTAATGAGAGTATAAAGTTACTCATTAACAAATTAATTGGAACATAACTAGTTTAGATGATGTTATGGTATAACCAAATTTGTTATCAAATTCTTTAATGTCATTTGTGACAATAATATTGATTTAAGTTAACCTCGACATGGTTTAAAATGAGATTAGAAATTTGAGCATGAAATTTCATATTCATAAATGCTTAAGACTTAAGTTCATACAATTAATAAGAAAGAATAGAAGTAGAAATCAAGGAGGAGTGAGCTCTCCTTAGTTCTCGCTACGGTGGTAAGGAGGATAACGCTACGAAATTGCTAGGAGGAGAAAGATAGGAGTTTTGGTGGTTTTTATATGCCACAATGCCCTCATTCTCTTCATAACTAGCTCTAATTGCGACTGTATCGCTAGGGTCCAAAGGAGGAGAAGGATAAGAGTTTTGGTGGTCTCTGTAGGGGGAGTTCGACTATGAGATGTCGATGCCCTAACCTTCAGCTTATTTAATAGAGCGGAGATGCAGTTTAACAACAAATGCGGGACAAGAAAAAAGAAGTATGGTGGGAGGTCGCACGAGTCCTCAAAATGGAAGACAACTAGAAGAAAGGAAAGAAATTTACGTGATCTAGTCGAGCAAAATGGGAATGGAAGAAGAAAAGAAAAAATTCAAATCTAATGCCATAGAACTTCACTTCTACTGCAACATTAATTTTATTTGATAATTAATCAAATGGCTACATTTGTATTGACAGTTACCAACCTCATAACTAGTTAACTGAATTTTAATATCAAGAGAGGGAATTTAGGAACTGTCATATCAGATGGTTTACTCCTTAAAAACCATTAATGTTAGTGGTATTTTTATGTAATTTTAAGGATTTGAGTGTTATATAAATAAATATTGAGATTTAAATGTTAATATATTAATACATATGATTTGTGTGGTATGTATGCAATTTTGTGAGTGGAATTTACATACATCCACACAATTCTTATTTATTTACGTATCCAACTCCTAAACTTTAATCTTTATATTCATAACACTCAAATATTTAACATCCCATAAAAAAATACCACAATACTAACTTCTTAAAAGTCAAATTCATCTTTTTATGCATAGGTTTATAATACCAAGGTGTTATAAATATATATATCAAACTTTAGGTGTTAGATATGAAAATTCATAAGAATTGTATGGTGCATATGTAAATTTACCTTTTTTTTTTATTGATTGTTTTCTCTATATCTTAGAAGTCAACTTATTATTATATAGAGCTATATGATGTACATATTATGTTGGGCTTTTTACATACCGCGGTTCCCAAACCTGACTATTTACATCTTGTGGCTCCCAAACTCCAACGTTGCTCGCTGCATTTTTGCTGCACCTGTCAGCGATTCTTTTTGCGATGGACGGAAGGCAATGGTGGGGACACCGCGTTGGAAGGCTTGAGAGCCCCATCGTTGATGGATCGAGGTCAGATCTAGAAGGAATTGGGGCAGGATCTAAAATTGAAAGCGAATTAGATTGAGAATCAGATCAAATTGCTTAAAAGTTCAAAAGTTAGATGAAGGTCGATGGCAAAGGAAACTTTTACTGTTAAGATGAAGTTAGGAATGCAATTGGGTACTTACAGGGGCAGCTTGGAAGAGAGATCATTGAAGAATGAGACTCAACGACTCACTAACAAGGCCTTAAATCGAGGTGGATTGATTGCGGAATTAGGTCCATCAAGGTTGCCGAGAAAAAAGGGCGAATTTTGCTCGGTGCCAGTTTAATAGGACGAGAATGGTCTACAAGCCCTTGAGACGTGGAGTGGTGGTACCGGGGAAGATAAGGATGAGGTTGAGGATGGAAAAAAAAGTAGAGAACGCTGACAGGTGCAGCGAAGATGGATGGAGGGGATGCCGCACGATGGATGGAGGGCGTAACGAAGACCTTAATGCGCAAAATAGGAGTTTGGGAGATCCGAGTTGTAAATAGTCAGGTTTGGGAGCTGCAGTATTTAAAAAGCATTAATATGTTTGTTATAAAGCTATATTTGCTGTGTAGGTTAGGGAACAAAAGGTCAAAGTTCTTACATNTATAAATTAAATTCCACAATAAAAATTTAACATATACAACAAAACACACTAGAAAACTGGCTGAAACAAACCGAAATGACAATAAGAAAACATCCAATCCCAGAAATGATAAAAATCTAGAATGGAAAAGGCTGATCCTATAGGGCCGGTTTTACAAGTAGCTGAAGAAAACTTGTTATATAAACACATCAATGAACGAATTTGACCAATCAAACTTAGTAAATAATTACTATTTAATAAAGCATAAACAAAAAAGAAATGAAACATGCATTATGAATAATAATATGAACAAGTTACTATGTTGATAACTGAAAGTTTCCAAATAATATAAAATATTATGATCATGAATATAAGTAACTTGAACACATGTATTTTTATTTAGATAGTTATAGGTTACTATGTCAACTGCGTTTATACATATAAGATTAATAATATTTTAACATTATCTGATAATATACAAGTGCAACAGGGAGTGTGTATGTGTGTGTATACATATAATTACATTTATATAGTCGGTTTTCTACGACACACCGAAATAAGGAAATATCGACACCATTCCCACGAAAATAAATTGATTTCTCTGAGGACTCGTTAGTTCGACTAGCCATAACAAAGTTGTGTTTAATACCGACATAATAATATTATAATATCACATATATTTCATGCACCATGATCAAAACACAAGAATATATCTATAACATAGCCACCAATATTTATAAACAATTATGAAATTATGATAATGAGATTTAACACTTCAAATTATAATAAAATAATAAGTACTTGAAACATAAGATATAAGTAATTAATAGAAGTTTATGTATCAAGAAGTCAATATTAATTACTTATGCAAATTTATTATAAATAATAAATAATTCTACTACAATTATATTAACAAAATTTAATGTTAAGCCGGAGAAACCTATAATTATTTAGTAATTTAATATAAATAGCAAAATAATGCCCCTAACAATGAATGATACGTGTATCCCTTAATAGAAAACAATTACTAACCTCGACGCTAGATATTGAGTTTCAAATTTATCAAAAGTTTAATTAGCAACATCTGACAAGATTCTCAAAAGTCCTACACCAATGATTATCCAACTTATTATAAATACATTAATGAGAGTATAAAGTTACTCATTAACAAATTAATTGGAACATAACTAGTTTAGATGATGTTATGGTATAACCAAATTTGTTATCAAATTGTTTAATATCATTTGTGACAATAATATTGATTTAAGTTAACCTCGACATGGTTTAAAATGAGATTAGAAATTTGAGCATGAAATTTCAAATTCATAAATGCTTAAGACTTAAGTTCATACAATTAATAAGAAAGAATAGAAGTAGAAATCAAGGAGGAGCGAGCTCTCCTTAGTTCTCGCTACGTGGTAAGGAGGATGGGGCTACGAAGTTGCTAAGAGGAGAAAGATAGGAGTTTTGGTGGTTTTTATATGCCGCATTGCCCTCATTCTCTTCATAACTAGCTCTAATTGCGACTGGATCGCTAGGGTCCAAAGGAGGAGAAGGATAAGAGTTTCGGTGGTCTCTGTAGGGGAGTTCGACTATGAGATGCTGATGCCCTAACCTTCAACTTTTTTAATAGAGCGGAGATGCAGTTTAACAACAAATGCGGGAGAAGAAAAAAAAAAGAAGTATGGTGGGAGGTCGCACGAGTCCTCAAAATGGAAGACGACTAGAAGAAAGGAAAGAAATTTACGTGATCTAGTCGAGCAAAATGGGAATGGAAGAAGAAAAGAAAAAATTCAAATCTAATGCCATAGAACTTCGCTTCTATTGTAACGTTAATTTTATTTGATAATTAATCAAATGGCTACATTTGTATTGACAGTTACCAACCTCATAACTAGTGAACTGAATTTTAATATCAGGAGAGGGAATTTAGGAACTGTCATATTAGATGGTTTGCTCCTTAAAAACCATTAATGTTAGTGGTATTTTTATGTAATTTTAAGGATTTGAGTGTTATATAAATAAATATTAAGATTTAAATGTTAATATGTTAATACATATGATTTGTGTGGTATGTATGCAATTTTGTGAGTGGAATTTACATACGTCCACACAATTCTTATTTATTTACGTATCCAACTCCTAAACTTTAATCTTTATATTCATAACACTCAAATATTTAACATCCCATAAAAAAATACCACAATACTAACTTCTTAAAAGTCAAATTCATCTTTTTATGCATAGGTTTATAATACCAAGGTGTTATAAATATATATATCAAACTTTAGGTGTTAGATATGAAAATTCATAAGAATTGTATGGTGCATATGTAAATTTACCTTTTTTTTTTATTGATTGTTTTCTCTATATCTTAGAAGTCAACTTATTATTATATAGAGCTATATGATGTACATATTATGTTGGGCTTTTTACATACCGCGGTTCCCAAACCTGACTATTTACATCTTGTGNTCAAATTTATCAAAAGTTTAATTAGCAACATCTGACAAGATTCTCAAAAGTCCTACACCAATGATTATCCAACTTATTATAAATACATTAATGAGAGTATAAAGTTACTCATTAACAAATTAATTGGAACATAACTAGTTTAGATGATGTTATGGTATAACCAAATTTGTTATCAAATTGTTTAATATCATTTGTGACAATAATATTGATTTAAGTTAACCTCGACATGGTTTAAAATGAGATTAGAAATTTGAGCATGAAATTTCAAATTCATAAATGCTTAAGACTTAAGTTCATACAATTAATAAGAAAGAATAGAAGTAGAAATCAAGGAGGAGTGAGCTCTCCTTAGTTCTCGCTACGGTGGTAAGGAGGATGGGGCTACGAAGTTGCTAGGAGGAGAAAGATAGGAGTTTTGGTGGTTTTTATATGCCACAATGCCCTCATTCTCTTCATAACTAGCTCTAATTGCGACTGTATAGCTAGGGTCCAAAGGAGGAGAAGGATAAGAGTTTTGGTGGTCTCTGTAGGGGAGTTCGACTATGAGATGCTGATGCCCTAACCTTCAGCTTTTTAAATAGAGCGGAGATGCAGTTTAACAACAAATGCGGGAGAAGAAAAAAGAAAGAAGTATGGTGGGAGGTCGCACGAGTCCTCAAAATGGAAGACAACTAGAAGAAAGGAAAGAAATTTACGTGATCTAGTCGAGCAAAATTGGAATGGAAGAAGAAAAGAAAAAATTCAAATCTAATGCCATAGAACTTCACTTCTACTGCAACGTTAATTTTATTTGATAATTAATCAAATGGCTACATTTGTATTGACAGTTGCCAACCTCATAACTAGTTAACTGAATTTTAATATCAGNTACCTTGATTAACCCTTTTCATTATAATTCTTAGACATTAATGTTATCTGCTCACCGGATAGGATCATGAAAGAGCATAAAAAATTGAATTCTATTATCTTTTATTCCTTGTTATTATTGAATACACGCATTGATCAGAGCTTCATGGATTTTGTTCTTCTCTTTTTCCATGTTTACATCTATTTTTTTACTAAATTTCTTTTATAGAAGAAAGTTTACAACTAAAGTGCATGCTTGCAGCAACAATAATATTGAATGTTGATATTTATTCTCTGATCAATGCTGCATATCTAAATTAGCTGTATGAATGATATGAACACTACCACAAACTGATATGGAGTCCTCATTGAACTGGGATGCCTTATCTTAAAACAAATTAACAGTAAACTTGTACATAACATTTTACCGGATATGTGAGTCTCTCCTGTTGCATCAAGCCTCCTTTTTTCTTAGTGATTTGCCTAGAGCCTGGCGAATTTTTATGGTTTATCACTTTGGGCTTGATAATTTGTCTTTTGGCAAGCTTTAGGACTTTGAAACTGTGAAATACAAGCAATGAGAAAAAGTGCGTTGCATAAATATGAACTGAAACTTAGTGATTAGAAGTCTAGAGGCTGTCTTCAACGTCATGTGATGCAGTGACAGATGACTGCTCTCAGTGACCTATCTTGGAGTCATTATTAGTGCAGGTTTAGTCTATCATATTATGTTTTATATCATGGTTTTAGAATATAGTGACATAGCTAGTCATACTATTTATGTTACTTGTCCTTATTTGTTTTTTATAATCTATCGAGGTTAAAATGGTCATTTATCATTTTGTGTATCATTTCTATTGTCTTAATGTTATTAGAATTACATCTTGCATGCTGTAGTTACACTTAAATACAATAATTCAAAGCTTGATTCGATTGCTGCAAAATAGCTGGTAAATAAAACAGAAAGAAATGGCTTCTTCTCTGGTCCTGTTTCTAGGCTATTATAGTAGATTCTTTCTTAGCCATGAGATC